>WOGO01002398.1:0-15896 GCA_015342085.1 Leptinotarsa defecta | reverse complement strand
ACAAATATTTGTAACTTTTTTTTTCAACATCTTAACCACGTCGAAAATCGTACTCTTTTTTCGTATTCCCTCCCATTGGGATGAACTCGTATCCGGTAGCATTTGGTAGATTTTATAGAAATCCCAAGTTCATGGGCAATTTCTCGTGAAGAACAGTTGTTAAAATTAGTTTTGTAACTGATCAATCATAAATTGAAAAAAAATCACTCTGTTAATCTTCATGAGGTGATATTTGCTTACCCAAAACATTCATTGGATTTTCCAAACCTCCAGTAACAACACATTTTTCTGGTTTTATTTCTGACAAATTCTCTATAGTCGTCCAATTTTCTTTTATTTCGGAATAAGATGATTCGAGTATAGCTCACCATACATATTTTTTGCCAAAAGAGGATTTCTATTTGATTTTGCATAACTGAATAGCATATCAGTCGTTTGGTCATTCTAACGTCATTAAAGTCTAACAAAAATGGTACGCGAATGCTATTTAATTGTACCAAATTATACAACAATCGTATTTCGACCAAGAACTAATATTTTTGATACTCGCAGGATTGAGAATTATGAAAATATTCCGCTTGGAAATTGATTCAGGAGAAATCTGCCTATTTTCTAAAAAGGATTCGTAGTGTTGGGTATATTCTTATCGAAATTATTGGCTATTGTCTGAAGGATGCCAATAGTTGAATACTTTTTGAAGAAATCAAAACAAAAGAACTGACGACAGCAACGTAATTTAAAATTGTTGTCACTGATAAGTAGCAACACTACTTATTTTGAATTAAACGCTTTATCAATATTTGTCATGAAAGAGACAAGTCCGCATTGAAAAAAAAGTTAAAGAAGGCCGTGCTGACATGAAACGTTTAGTTATATTTCGAAAACGATAAAACTTACTTTGACTCTGTATAACTCGAGAATGACGTGAGTAAATGTGAATTTTATTCGACCACTGAACTGTTCCTCACGATATTTACCTTTTACGGTTTACAAAGAGTAATGTTACCACATAATAAAAGAAACGACCTGTATGTATAATTGCCACAGATTCAAAAAAAAACGTTTGGTACTATTCGATCATGGCCTTTGGACACCTCCGAATTTTGTTCAATAATTGTAATTTTACTGTTTTGAGGCAGATTTCCACCAAATGGACTTTGCGACTAGTTTCGTTTCCAAAAACAGAAACAAAACACTTGTTTAAGCTTCGAAAATAAACTCAAAACTCGAATTTCACGAAACAAACAAAAATTAGTCGGAGTCGCGCATTTTGTTGATAAATGTTTTCTATCGTTTCCACTACAAGACCAGTTCATGTTTCTACAATGGGTGCGATTTTTTTATAATAGAATCATTTGAGCGAAAGAGGCGAAAACGAAAAAACAAAGATACTAGATGAGATTATCGTTGAGAAGATAAATAGATTATGTAACGGGCGAAATTATGGCAGAATCATTGTTTGATAATTTTTTTAAGAATGTCCAATCATCTCATTGAGAATTTGTTATATGTACCGGGACCAAACTTTTCCAGAATACAAATTACAGATATGTTATCTAAATAGTTGCTTGTTGTTGCCGCCGACGGCTCACTTATAGCGAACTCTGTTTACAAAAACACAAACAAAACACTACAACCTTTTTGATCTTTTTGTCTACAGACAGGACATTTCGTTATTGAAAAAAACAGTGGCCCAAAACACAAAATCTCCAAAATGTTTTCTTATTGAGACAACTCAAGTTTTTGTTTTGTCGAAATCGAAACAGTTGCTGTTTGTTGTGAATTTGTTCGTTTGGGCGTACGACTTTATGAAACAAGTCGTACTTATCGTAATTATGGAACACTGATGATGAAATATTATTCAAACCTTGAATGAATATCATTATAATAATCATTAGATGGACACTTAGCACTCCGTATATTCTTTACCTCAAAAGAAAATAGATTTTTAATATGGTATCCTAACTGTTATGGAATCAATTTGATTCCATATTCAATCGAATGATTGAATATGGAATGCATGATTTTCAATAATGCATATACTATACTCAAATGCTATAAAAAATAACTTTAATAACTTGCGATGAGAAATATTCCTTTAACACATTTTCTCATGTAAAGGCCTAGCTGAACAACAATATGTGTCAATTCATTTAACAATGGGTTGAATGTTGTTTTTTCACACATAATTAAAAACTTGAATAAGGAAAAATCTATTCCAGTAAAAATGCAGTTCATAAAATAATGAAAAGATTGGTGGGTTAATGATATCTGTCGACCCAAAACAAATGGAGTGTTATTGAACATTGGTTCTTATTCGTCAAACGCCAAAAATTGAAGTTTCAACGTGAAGTGTTTGAAACTGACAGAAGTTTCTTGAATTACCCAGAAAATCTTGTTTTCATTATTGAAAGAAGCGAGCGGGTTCGGACACAAAATTGTGAAAATCACCCCCAATAAAATTATTCGCTATCACTTCATAATCCACTTCATTCATATACTTGTGATAACATATAGAAGTTTGACCGAATAAAAGTTCTTGGTTCTGAAAAAAAAATTGAGTTTGAAGTGAACATAGTATTTTTAGAATCCTGCAAAAAGTTGTTTTTCTACAAAATAACTCAAACTTCAATGATACATAAAATACAGTTTCAACGTGAATGCAATGCTGCAATTGATAGTTGTTGATTATTTGAAGAAATAGCATATACTTGCAGAATCATAAATGCTCTTTTCACTTCAAGTTATTTTTTTAACTTAGCATTTTGAATCCGTCATATTTCTAGCGCATGTTACTACTACTTAAACAAAGTTAATTGGGGAATGGCACCGATAATTTTGAATGTGGTGGTAATCAGGGGATAATTAACCAGCTTTTGATATTAGGAGCTCTTATAAAACATAATTATACATAATTTTTAAACAACTTTGAGAATGGTTTCATGAGTTTTCTCAGAAAAATACATTGTTTTTTTTACTTACTATTTGGGTTATTCGCGACTAACAGTCTAAAAATGTGGATTGAAAAGTTGACACTTCCACTCGCAAATAAGTAATAATATATTAACTTTTAGAATGAACCCTAGATGATGAGAGTTTCAAAAAGTCAGTCATCAAGCTGAACCTGTTTCTACGAAAGATTTTTCACCCACGAAAAGGTGTGGCACCCACTCCCACGGTAAAAGCGACCACCGGCACATGGTAAGATTTGTAGAAGAGAGTAAAAGTAATGTAAACTTTCTTTCTCAGATTTTCAAAAACAGAGAAATGAATATAAAGAAACCTGAATAATGAGTTTTTCTAGTTGATTGATATTTTCATTGTATTTTCCGACTTCGAAGGTGATTTTATCTTGAAGTTTGTCAGATTTGCATTTTTCTTCATCATATTTGGTTTGTAAATCAGACAGCTTTATTTTCGATCCATTCATTTCCGTAATGAGACTTTCAATTTTTTCATTTTGTTCGCTATGTGAAATTCTGAGATCACCGAGCTGAAAACAATCAACAATTACTTCAAATAATTTCATCATCTGTAAGAATGTACTTCTTTCAAGAGTTCTTCTCGTTCTTTTCCTAGGGTATCTCGTTGTCTAACGACAATCTTCAGATCTCTCAATAAATCTTTGAGTACTGTTCGTTCCTTCTTTTGGAAATCCTCATACTTCCTCAGCTGAAATAAAAGTTTTGATTCTCAAACACTAAAAGTAGTTGTACGTATCACATATTGCTCCAGTTTGGTCTCAAAACGTTAACATTATTCGTCAACAATCTGAATCAATCACGCTTATTGCAAGAACTTTTTTCATTCCAAAAATGGAACCGGCACGTAATTTGGGGAATATTAACGAAAACAAATTTGTAAGCTTCAAAGGAGCGGTTCAGCGAAATGAGACGTGATGTCATCAGATATACAAAATGTGGAGCTTGCTAGGAATCGCCAAACTGTATGTTACTCATATGAAAGCTAAACAGTTAACAACGCTTTGCAAATATATATGCGACAAGAGGAGTTTTTCGAATGAGCTTGTTTTGATGTTGATACCTTTGCCTTTATCGAATAAATAATGAAATGAATGCGTTGGACAAAACTTATTACATTTCGATGTATTTTTCGGAATGAAGATACTTCATTCTTGAACTGATTTACCATTTTTTGGCCTGCCCTTTATGCTGTTCAACTTGAAGCCATTCTGAGTGTATCTAATTTCATTGACGAACATGTACTAGCTTTCAGTAGTGTGAAAATTTCGATTATGCTAATAATAAAAAAAATATTCAATTTCAATAGATAGAAATAAATACGAGTAAGAAAAAAATCTGTTTGTTTATTCTAATAAAATCAAAAGTTTGCAATAAACAAAATATAACAAACAATAGTTCCAGTTGAGATGACTATTTAGCCTTATACTGGTCACCTGAATCAAGTGTGAATAGGAATATAGTAAAAAATGTTATTTTTGTTCAATTCATGTAAGCATTTCGATTACTTGCAAATGGTAAAGAGTGAAAAACTTTAGGCAAAGTGTTACTCAACTGGTTTTTTTTAGCATTTACTTTCGTGCACCAATGTGAGTACACACCAATTTTGATCTGTTTAATCTGCTCAAAGTCTGTTTTTCCGTTAATCAGCTGTCGTTCGTATGGGGGCGACCACTCTAAGAAGTTGAGAACTTGTGCGAGCTAGGACTAACGAGGTCTTACCTTTTAACGTGTGATTTCTAACACGGTTGCAGAATCATCCCAGCTTCAACCAGATAAATTCTGTCGAGAAAAATACTTGGTCGAGGCGGGATTCAAACCCACGGTCTTCCGATCGTGAGTCGGGCGCACTAACACCGCGGCCAATTCCACAACTATATATTGAATCTCTTGCGAAAAAGTAGTTTTTTCCCAAAGAAGTTCTCATTTATAATAACTTGCCAAACAAAATGGAAAATTTGAAAATCTGATCAAACATATCATCAATATTTCTGTAGTGAGTGGATTGTCAATTTTGCTTTTTTAAAATCTTCGGGAGCACTTCAATTTTCATTTTACCTGACTATCCGCTGTTTGGACAACTTTTTTTTTCGAATCATCCAGTGCCATATTCTTTCGTACTTCCAACGATAACACATTATTAAGCTGATCCTTCATTTGACAAACTTCGGAAAGCTCGTAGCATAAAGATAATTTCTCCTTAGTGTCTTTTATCTGAATATCATTTAGTTTTTCGACACTAGTTTTGAGAAATAGAATGGTTTTGTCCTTCTCGATGATTTCTGTTTTTAACTTTCTCCCCAATTGTTTGTTATATTCAGCAATCATCTGGAATGTACAATAATAAATAATGTTATGAATGTTATAGAGGTAGACTATAGAAGAAATTCCATGTTCGACAGGATCCAACCTTTTTTAAGCACTCATTTTTTCAAGTTTCATTTTTGATATTTTTTGCAGATTACTTTATTTTCAATTTGGTTGATGGAACGTACGTCGAGAAGAGTGTTATAGTTCTAGGGTATGGGGATTTTTTTAAGTGTCCGCCAAACAAGTTGAAAAAATTGTGTTTTTATCAACTGGAATAACGATTACAAAAACAATCAAATAAATTCAAAACAAAGAGGAAATTTACGACCCAATGACATGAGAAGTTGAACTCAACTTTGAGGACAAAAACAGACATTTAGAGTGAAGCATATGATATCTCAAGAGAATTTATCTGGGTATATATTAAAAGAACTAGAAATCCCGATGAAGAGACGTCATAAGAAAAGTAGTAAGGTAGTTTTCGTTTCATACGATTCACGAGTCTACAGTATTTTTGTGCACAAGTTATAAATACGTTATTTTTATTGCTTTCATACCTAGAAATGACAATAAGGACAAAAAATAGTGCTGAATTTGTTATTATGTATAAAGAATAAAAATTCAAATCTATGAAAATAGATGAAAAATGGACATAGAGATGATTTATTAATAGATACCAAACATCAATTTATGATTCATTTTTACAATAGAAGATTCGAAACAGATTCCAAATCTTTAAAAATGAAAAGTTTTACTTTTCCTGTCATGTTCAGTTGAAGATTCTCTTATTAACCCTCAAATATATCACCCGATCATGCTTTCTGTATACTAGTTTGCTAACGTTTCTCTTTGATGGAAACGTTATCCCCGTTTTTCTGAATGAGTTCCCATATTATCTTTAAACTTATTCAAATGAGAATGTAACATGTGTATCTTCTGAAAAATTCGTAATCATGTCAGTGATCAGCTTGTGATGATTTTGAGCTCTATGGTTTCTAAGAAAAAGAAAACTACTGCTTCAAAACTGTTTCAGTCTTTTTTCTCCTCATTGCAGAGTAATTCCGGAAATCCATGATTACAATCTCCAAACGTTTCAACAGCAACTGCGGCAGTCATCTTCAGTGCCGCACTTGAAACGTTTGAGGATTATAATCAGGGAAAACCTCGACAAAACCCTGAAACCAACCAAAACAATCCATTATTTTTTTTCATTTGAAGGCCTACAGAAAATCCAGCTTCAATTTCCCCCTTTGAAAGCATTGGAAAACACTCTTCAAATATTTGAAAGCTTCAGACTCATGATTGAGAGCCTTACAAATTGTTCAATAAGACCCAATCTGTTATGCAATGTAGTGTTAGGACGATTGCTTCCCCAGTTCGTACTCAGTAAGAACAGGCCGATGTATTTGGTGGTAGTAAGCGGCATCATTTCTACCATCCCACAGGCGAAGATAACAGGATTACTGGATATATATCCACCTTGCATTCCACTATTTCTAAGTTTCCAATAATTTTCCACTTAAAACCGATATATTTAATTGCAGTTATATAATATAGCATTTTAATACTGTCATAATTTTCTTTGAGCTGTACGGAATGTGCCAGTGGAATAGATGGAAATTTGTTCCCATTGTGTAGTAGAAGAGTTTTTCGACTTCTTCTTGAGCTGTCAGTAAAAAAGCGCCATTCAATTGTATGACATGGAATACCAATTTCTTCAAATGAACCTTTCACGTCATGACATAAATAGAGTCCCTCTCTATGTGAAAGTTGTTCACTAGAAATTAAGGAAATCATGACTGGAGAAAGAAAAAATGTTTGAAACTAGAGTTTGGTTCTCTGAGCAAAATGGAGAGCCAAGAGGAATTTGTGGACCATTTTTGAGAATGACTAGTCTCAGAACAATTGCCTTTCTCTTCGTACTGTCACGTATTCCTTACGCGACCACGATAATCAGAAAAGAAAATAAGATTGAAAAAAATATTTGGCTAACTCTTAGTAGTTGAGTGGAAGAACAATTAATACTGAAACAGCACTTGACGCAGACACAGGAAACCATAAATTCAATTTTTCATGAGAGGGAAAAATGAATTTATTTTAACTAGGTAGGAGGCTGTAGGTCACTCGTAATTGGAAACATAATCGTTGGTTTGTTTGAAGGTGGTTGACAATGTTTCGTGGTGTATTTCGTTAGTTCGGACTTCCATTGTCTAATATGATACACATTGATTTGAAATCCCTGAAATTATCTATAAAAAATTTTAAAAAATAGGAGAAAAAAATTATATTAAGCAGAAAACAAACTGAAATTACTATGAAATAAAATACAAGCAACAACCCAGAAATCAAAAAATTCAACTATTACCATGAGATGAAAATCACCAGTTATCACCCGAAGACGATTGTGGATACTAATAATCGAAACGTCGTGAAGTAACTTGGCTTGGAATCTTTTAATTTGAAATTTTTATTTCTTGTTGATAATTTTTTAAATTTTCATCTCATGTTAATAATTTTTTAAATTTTCATCTCGTGTTAATAATTCAATTTTTTGATTTCTTGGTTATTGCTTGTATTTTATTCCATTGCAATTTCAGTTTTTTTGCTTCATATAATTTTTTCAGCTAATCTCTTTTCAATTTTTCACAGATTCTTTCAGGGATTTGAAATCAATTTATATCATATTAGACAATGGAAGTCCGAACTAATGAAATATTAATCGTTGGTCTTCATTAAGTCAAGAGTATTTATTCAAAATCCAGTTTTATTGATTCAACTTTGTGTGACAAAAATATTCCATTTTCCAGAAGAAATGGATTTGGATTATATTGATACTGTTATTTTTTTTGAATTGCCATTCATTAGACATTAGCATTATTGAGTTATTGGGAAATTGATTTTCAGAAGGAGGTCACAAAAAAATCAATTTCTATGAAATTACATTTTGATTTAGAAATTATAGCCTTTTTATATATTCTTCCCCAAAAATATTCAAAAACAAAGTGAGTTATGGAAAATGAAAATGCATAAAGTTTAATGGTTCCATTCTGCAAATATTTTATTATTAACGAGGTTAAATTGAATTGATTACTTGATAGCAAAAATAGTATGTAGTAGATCTGAAAAATATCTGAAATCCTGAATATTTGAGCTCCTGAAAATTTTCCAATTACCGCAAGTTTATTTGCTTCCTTGCTAATATCAGATACGGTCCCCTCGAGCTTTTGGACTCGAGAAATTTCTGATTTGAGGTGGTGAAATATTGCCTTCAATAAATCTTTCTCTTCCAAATATTTTTTTCTCTCATTTTGAAGCGCTGGAATGAAAATGAAGATATGATGGAATCACATTAGACAATATGAACTAACAAATCACGGTTTCATGTTCTCTTTCGAATTGTTGTCTGAGTATTTTGTTATCTTTAGATATCTTTTCTAAATCTTGGAGTTGTTTCTGCAGATGTTTGTAGTTTGTCTCTTGATGTTCTAACATCGCCTTATTATCAGTTTTCAAGACCTCCATTTGATCCAGGAGGCGCTGTTTCTCATTTAATACCTGAAAATAGAAACGAATGAAGAGTTTACATAATTTATATGGTTGAAAAGATAAACAGAAATTGATGTGATGAGAACAGAGCCCAAAAGTGAAGCATTCATTATGCAAAATCAGACCCGCCTCAGATCTCATCAGTGCTGCTAGACTGAACCACGAATGCATTGATGGACTCAACTGTCCTTAAAGAACAAGCTTGAGTGAAAAGAGGATATGATATCTTTCTTTACGAGATGCCACCTGGAGATCGAGAGAAGACTCAATTAACGAATATTGAAGATAATAGAAATTGTCTAAGGCGATCAGTTGTTAAGTCGAACTTTGACATTGAGCGCTGAACGAGAGTCGTCCTTTGTCCACATTCGTGGATTGTTTTTATCGATTTCATAGATCGTGTCTTCGTAGTTTAAACTAGCATTACTATTAAAAACTTTATCTTTGGGCTTTGTTTTCATTTAGTTGCCCTGCAGTGATAGCTGAAATGAATTACAGAGGACTAATCTCGTTCGGTGGTCGTTGTCGAAATTTGACTTTGCAACTGACCGAATTTATTAATTGGTATTCAATCATCATTAATTTTTCATCTTTGTTTGACAAAAAGATGTTGCTAGTCATGTCTTATATTCGAGGCTTCGACCTATTCGAGGGGCGTACTAAAAATATCTTTTGTCAGTGTCAACGGTACGACAGCTATAGTTACTCTTTGTAGGTTTTGTTAACAAATTCCAGATCCACCGACGCTGCTCGCGATTTTATCAGCCATTCAACATAATACAATCATTCTAACTTCAACTACAAACATTCCTGCGAGAAATATATCTGGTCGAATTTGCCTTCAAACTCATAAACTTTGAATCGTTAGTCGAACATACTACCACTTGCATCAATTTACCGTCTTTCCAATTTATATTTCAGATCCAATTTTATACTATACGAGTTTTAGTGACTAGCGACCCGCCCCGGCCTCACGGATGGAATGATGATACTAAATGTAAATACACCCACCGAAAATTTAAGGGCATAGAGAAAAAGTGATGAAAACAGAATTTTGTTTTATGGACGGGTCTTTTTCTCCCGCGGCTGCCGCCCCATTTGAAATATTTGAAAAACCTTTCTAATTGCACATCCACAATATAAAAAGAACCTACATACAAAATTTCAGCCTCCAAATATATCGCAGTACGGAGAAATAGCGATGAAAAGGTAATTTTCATATGTAAACGCGTTCTTTCTATACCCAGTAAGGGCACCCCAGTTGAAATATTTGAAAATATTTTCTTATTGCACATCTGCAACATAAAACGAATCTACATACAAAATTTCAGTCTCCGAAAATATAGCGGTACAAGGAACCCGTGATGGAATAACTATTTATGATATGGATGTTGATAGTAAGGTTTTATTTTGTGAGTGAAAAAATTTGCGAAACGAGCGTAGTAAGTTGAGCAATTTCACGAACAAAATAAAACTTACCTTTAACCCAAATATCATAAAAAGCTTTTTGTACAACTGTACTGTTTTCATAATAAAATAGATAAATTTAATAGTTCTATAAAAACACATTTTGACATCTCTTGTCAGTAAACGATTTTCATGTTATCGCATTTGCTGTGAAGTGGCCGTGTCAGGTGACGCCGAATCATCTGGTTACCAACAAAAAGTTTACAGCTCACGCGTTTTATTTGAAGTCACATTTAAAGTTCTGCTGGTGTTTAATGTCTTGCATAATAAAGAACAATAGTGAGGAATTTTGTGCTCCTGATGATATTAAAGAGGCTGTAAAAAGAGCTTCGATTGAATTGTTATCAAAAAAATCGGATCAGCAGTACGATATCGCGTATTCTGAATTTCTTAGCTGGTGTAGACTTGAAAACGTCGAAGGAAATATCAGCGAAACCATTTTCTTAGCCTATCTAGAAGAAAAATCAAAAATATGGAACTCGTCAACTTTGTGGATAAAGTTTTCAATGATAAAGTCGAGTGTGCTTGTTGAAAATGGTGTTAATACAAGCAAATATTTCAAGGTTATAGCATTCTTAAAGCGAAAAAATGAAAGTTATAGGCCAAAAAAATCAGAGGTTCATAAATGGGGCGCCAGATGAAAAATATTTGATGATAAAAGTTGCTACTATTTTTGGAATATAAAGAGCGTGCCGGTGTGAAGAGCTGTGCCATTTAGAAGACATTAAGTTAATGGATAAATCATTGATTGTTCAAATTTTTTCTGAAATACTCAAATTATAAATACAGTGCCAACCCATGTACAGGTCACTGTTTCATAAGGTTTTCTGCTTCATTGCTAGCAGAATTAGAAGCAAATATAACGGATATTAAGAAGTATGGAGGATGGAAGTCTACAACAGTAGCTGAGGGTTACATCGATCAATCTATTTCTTATAAAAAGCCTATTGCTGAAAGAATAATCCCAACTAGCTCCAGCGTTACAGCATCGTCCTCTTAACCGCCAGAATTAAATGTTAATGTCCATGAAATTGTCAATTCAGCAAGTTCAAATATATTACAAGGTTCTTTACCATCGCATATTAATGTTCATAAATAATAATAATAATGTTATTAATGTATATAATACATATGTAACAGAATGTAATTGTATCTATATTAATTGTTCATAATAAAACTTCCTGGAAAACTGAATAATTATGTTTTGTTTATTACTATTTGATCGAAAAAATCGTGTTAAATATACTTTTAACACTGATGTTGAAGAAGCACCTATACACTAAGTTTAGCTTCCTATGCCTCACCAGTACGGAGAAACAGATATGAATGAGTGTTGAGTGAGTGACTTTCACATTTATAAGTATAGATAGAATAGGTATACTGTTTGGTCAGATTGTTGACATGTGCTTGAAATCCCGGTTGATAATAAGGATAATATTAAGATACTCAATGATAAAACTATGACGATAATTGTCATAAAAACAGGAAATTGAAATTTATTCATGTTAAGTCATATACTGAAAAAATCCAAATTTCGAATGTCTGACATTCTTTCATCTTACATAGGAATGTAGGCTTTCACGGCTGGTGTCAATATTTTGGTTGGTTTCCGAGTTTTGCCGTCTCGGTGACAATCTCCAAATGTTTCAACTGCAATTACTGCAGTCATCTTTAGTGGCGTGGTGAAGTAGTCTTCTTGGCGTATTCACTTGATACGTCAAGAAGAGTACTTCGACCACGCCATTGAAGATGACTGCCGCAGTCACAGTTGAAACGTTTGGAGATTGTAACGAAAGAAGGCCACAGCAGAACCCGGAAACCGACCAAAACATTCTTTCATCTTGTTCGGATTTGAAATACTGAAATACCAACAATTTTGATGAACTCACCTGATAATACTGTGACTGGTAATATATCAACTGTTCTTGGTTATTCGTTAATTCTCTGACAACATCTCCTGCTCCTGTTTCTGATAAAATTTTATTCAGTCCGTCTACTTGACTGCGCAGTGCCATGTTCTCAGAAGATATATTTGAGATGAACATTTTCGTTTGTTCGATCATGTTATTTTTTTCTAAAATCTAATGAAGAATGAATAGTTTAGTGCGGTTTTTGCTATACTTGTTCTGCCATTGAATGATGACATGTTGTTCTTACCTCATTATTTAGATGCTCGTATTGTGAAATAGTAGTCAGTAGGCTACTCTTCTCCAAGGAATATTCTAATTTGGTTTTCTCTAACTGATCTCGAGCGATTTTCAAGTCACTTTCTAGAAGCTTACACTTCTCTTCATAAATGATTTTGTCTGTTTCTAAACCACTGGTATCTTCGATTTTTCGTGACAACTCTGTTGCAGATTTCTTGAGGCTTTCCTGTAATTTGCAGTTGGTGTCTCTTAATGCATCTCTGAAAAAATATCGATAGTATTATGTCATGAATCTTCCGAAGATGTTCCATGTTGCTGCTGATTAGAAACGTTAAATATTTCTTTGAAGAGTTGATTCCACAATTTTATCAGGTCTATAGGTCAGTAACTTGTCGTATTCATAAATTTTGCCAACAAATTGAAAACAAATCAATTTCTGTATTCAGCTTCAGTCAGTGTTCGACGTTTCGTAAATTAACCTTTTTCATTTTCAAGAATTATCTTGAAAATTTTCACCTCAATTGAATTCAGTAAGAAATATTGAGTCCTCAAAAAGTTTTTCAAAAAAAAAATTTGAACTTCCTAGATTACAATGCACCTATTATCCAATATTGAAATATTTCGATAGTCAACAAATTATAGGTTTTCCAATGAGGATCACATCCAGGACAACTACTCCACAACAAAAGAATATATGATGTTCATACTGTAAAGAATATAATGAATATGATGAAGAATATATATATTATATATACGGAAATATGAAATTTTCTTACATATCTTTTTCTCTTGTCGCCAATTTGGTATGTAACGTAATCAAACTTTCGGCCATTTCTTTCACGAAAGATCCACAAAAAGTAAATATGTCTGCGATTCCTCTTCCAGGAGACTGAAATAAAAAATTAATCGTGATATCTTTCAACTGTATATGAAATAAAAAGTTCATTAAGAGAGATATGGGCCATGGTGGAGTTTTGAGGGGTCATAGTGTATCTATGAAAGTGCAGAAGGAGCACATATTTCCATCACTTCGAAGTTAAAGTCATAATTTCTAGATAAAAGTCGCAATTTTGAGTAAGGGCATCGCCCTTACGACGAGATACGACCTCTGTCTTTCACTGTAGCTTTCAATACAAGGCAACTAGTTGTAAACGAGATCCCAAACACAACGTGCTTACGGTTTTACACAAGACGGCACTGTGTCGACTCGTCATAGGTCTCATCAGTGATGCTAGTATGAATCACAAATGCTTGGCTGGACTGAACTGTCCTTTAAAGGCAGACTTGAGGAAGGTCGATGACATCTCCTCTCACAAAGACGCCATCTATGGGATCGACAGAGAATTCATTCTTCGAATATCAAAAATAAACGGAGCTTCCTAAGGTGATCAGTTGGAAAACCAAGCTTCAACAACGACTGAAGACGAAATTCGTTCTCTGTCTGTCACTGAAAAGCAACTAATTATGAACCAGAGCCCAAAAACACAACGCATGTGTGATTCTACACCAGACAGCACCAGACGCCATCTGAAGGATCCGATTCCATACATGGCGTTTTTGTGAGGAGAGATGGAATCCCCCTTACTTACAGTTGAGTCTAGCAGTGCATTCGTGGTTCAGTCTGGCACCACTGATGAGACTTATGGCGGGTCGAAACAGCACTGTCTGGTATTGACTCATGAATGCGTTGCATTTCGCTCTGGTTTTCGGGAATATAGGAAGATAGAAAAGTGACGATCTCACCAAAAGGTGATAGCTTCCCTTCCTCTTAACATTCAAACAGGCCTAGATATCAAGGTCAGACAAAATATATAGAAAAAGATATAATTTTTAGTACTTTTTGGTTACATCACTTGTCACCGGGAGGGTGTATTAACTGTTTTTTTAATAAGAACTGGGGTATCGTAATATCTCATTTGATAGCTTTTTCAACTTTCTATCCAACATTTTTTTATTTTTGAAAATCAGATGAGACGATCCTGGGTAGTTAGCAATTTTATATTTCGGAAACTACTAATTACTCAAGGACTGCTAGTCAGATTATTCCCTAAAATGAACTTTGTTCAGATAAAAGTCCCAGCAAGTTTCTCTTTTTCATCGAAACAAAAAGCGTCGTACAGTTTTGAATGATCTTTAAAGGTTATCGGAATCATATGAGAAGTGATAATTACCAGTTGAAATCCCTAATATGAAAATATAAGATGTATATTTTTCATTATTCTCCAATGCCTGAAAATAGTAAAATAATGAAAAACTAACAAATATGAATGTTTACAAAAAAAGGAAAATATTTTCAAAAATTCAATACATTTATAAAAAGTTCGGCAACTGAATGCGGTGTTAATTCTCACCCTTAACATTGAAAAATTAATTTTCTGTAGGGCATCAAATGATCTCACCCCAAAAAATTATAAATTTCACCCTTTCCTTAATCGGATCATCAACGTTAATCAAAATTACCTGTAGTTTTTGAACGGCTTTAGGTTTAATGAAGATTTCAGAAGTCTAATAATATTTTGGAATCGATGGCGTCCCAGAACAAATGACCTCTAGAGTATGTAGTTGATCTTACGTATATCACGATATATCACAATTGACTTGAGTTAGTGAACATAAGTTTGTGAACATAAGATAAGGTTTGTAAAGTTCTTTGAGGATTGAACTTTTTCACCGATATACATATCCTTCATGTATTTTTTCAAATGTTATTGTTTACTTCATTTATTTCGAAAATCACAACAGGAACTGAAGATTTTCAAACCTTCACATTGAAGTGTATTTCATTACTATAAAAAGGATACTATGTGGTATATACTTCTGTGTCACTGAAAAAGTAGACAAGTACTGAGATACAGCAGTTGGGAATTTTTACTTTTTCAGTGGCACAGAAAGATGAATCTAACAGTGTTTTTGACATTTTTTGTAGTACGAGACGTACCCTTCAATTTTCAAGTTTGTAAAACATGAAATGATGATTTTACATAAATTCTCACAATTTTTTTATGATTTATGATATTTTTTTTATTTTTTCATTGTTCAATTCATCAGACGAAGAATTACTCTTCAATCAAAAATGATAATAAGAATTTCTCAATAAGGATTCAACAAAATTTAGTTGTTTATCGAAATGAAATTTTTCCTAAAATACTTCAAATTCCAGAAAAAGCAATATTTAAAAAAAATGATGAAAGTTATTTGAATTTCTTCAAAAAACCCTTTGACATTCCATAATAGCAGCAGCTTGATTTGTTGAGAGAAAACCGATATGACTTTGAAACTATTAGAGAGACGATTGCAAACATTCAGGTGTTTTTATAAATTATTATCTAGTTTTGAAATGAGTTCAGATCAAGTTTGCATATATTGATTATGACGTTTTAAATTGTTAAATGAATGTAAATACGGTTATGGAAATTCATGACATCAGGGACTACGGATTCTGAAT
>WOGO01002397.1:0-15901 GCA_015342085.1 Leptinotarsa defecta | reverse complement strand
AATCAATGAACGTTTGCCAAAATTATTTTAGTACACTTATCTGCTGTTGTTATTTGAACCAAAAAACGCACGAGAGAAATTGAAGAATGTAGTAGTGATAAAAATGCCGTTTTTTCCGCATTTTCATTAACACCAAAAATATCGAGTAAATGTTCTTGCTTTTTTATAACTATTCAGGTTAATACAACAAATTAGGTAGGAGAATTTTGGGCCCTTTCAAATGATATATCACTGGACCCCACTTTCCATTTAAAATTTTAGGGTTGTTACTCACCCTCGCTAGGGGGTTAAAGGCACAGGTAGAAAAATACGTCTTAAATGTGTCCCCCTCAAAAGCAAAATTGACCTGTCCGAGTATTTTTGCGTTAAGTTACAGAAAAAGGAGAAAAACCAGGTGCATACTTTTCGTTGGACTACTCGCATATAAACGCGTGCGATCGCTGCGGTACCGCCATAACCACTGCATTTTAGATCTGTAATATCTTCTAAAATATTTATTCAAATTACATTCTGTAAAAGGCCATATTGATTTATATCAAATGCACATTGTATATAAGATACTCAATTGGATAATGAGTATTTCCATACTGCTTAAAATCGCTTCGTAAAAAAGTGAAGGATAAAAAATGGTTATTGTGGCTTATCCCTTTGAGAGATAGATATATAGGTACCATTGCGGTCTTTTCTGCAAACTTTTTTAAGGGGTATAAAACTGTAGTACATTATTTTGAGCTATCTTGTAGAGTTCAGCCAGCGCGCAGCATTTGCAATGTAGGCTAAAAAATGTTTTTATCTGAACAAAATACGCGCGACAGATTTCGATTCTTGCACCATCTATCAACATGTATACAAGGTTGGGTCTATCATTTCTCGCGTCCAGAGTTTTTGACAAAAAAAAGCGAATGGGTAAAAACACGAAGGTTTCTATGCATCTTGGTCCCTATGCATCCTGCGGTCATGGCTGCGGTTAGCCAAATACAAAGATCCTGCCATTGATATAGACTACTCATATATACAGAGATCTTCCTTTCGATTTTATAACTAGCTTTTGAAACTAAGATCAACCCCGCAAGGTGTCGCACTGTGCACAATTGAAAAAAATGTTTTTGTTTAATACTGATTGTAGGTTAGATTAAAAATTAAATATCTGTTGATATATAATGTTCCTTCGTTACAGATATGAACTGAGGCAATACATTCAATCATCACTAAGAGCAAGAGGAAAAATCTAGTGAATAGTGAGGAACAACTATATTTATGTTTATTTACAATTTATTTTTTGTAATTTTATTCAAAGTTGATTGCATTTGATGTAACATTTTGAAACTGAACAATATGGTGCTAGTTTTGAATGGAGTACTGCAAACAAAATGCCCCCAAGATACACAGTCACTGTACAATTTGCATCCAGTCTATAGAGATACCGCCAGTCAGTTGCTGGCTATTCCTAACAAAGTTATTGGGCCAGTGGGACTTCTATATGTCCAACAAAGAGAATATGCCGCTACCGTTCCTCATGATAAAAATGTGACCATCATCGGTTCAGATGATGCCACCACATGCATAATAGTTGTTATCAGGCATTCGGGCTCTGGAGCTGTTGCTTTGGGTCATTTCGATGGATCGGGTGAGTTTTTGGAATATTTAGTTTAGATGCACTGAAGACTTCTTGAACAGACATCATGCAGAACACTTATAATATTTTTCAACCATTTTCAGGTACAGACGATGCCATTTGTGCGATGATCCGTCAAGTACAGGATCTTGCTCTGGGGTATCCTGAGGGTAGAATCGAAACTCAACTGGTGGGAGGTTACTCAGATGCCCGACATTTTGCTGAAGAACTTTTCCACAATATTATGAATGCTTTTCAGAAGCAGTCTGTTGAGGTTGATTTAACACTCGCCTGTGTAGGGCAATTGAATACTACTATTCGTGAGGGAACCCCTTGGCCAATCATATATGGAATTGGAGTTAATGTCAAGACAGGTAAGAATTTATTTTTTTTATCAATTTATTATTAACATGTTTCAAAATTAAAAAACTGCACAGTGCTTTTGTTTTACGTGTGAAAAACATTTTGGCTCAAAAAATCAATTACAAAAAACTAACCTTACCTTAAAAAAATGCTAAATTATGTCTACGCTGTATTTATTTTCAGAAGAAATATGTTTCATATTTCACGATACGCAAAATTTTTGCTATAAAGATAGTATTCTGGGAAATACATCACAACTTTTTCCTGAAAGTGTATAACTCTTCTTCCAGTTAAGCATATCCCCAACTGGGTGGTATATAGTTCAAAAACATCAACATTTTCTTGATGTTGCCATATTTCAAACTCCTAACTAAGAGTTATCGATTTTTATAAGGCTGGGGAATGGCAGAATTTAATAAAATTTCATTTCTAAAAAGTATCGAATCCAATTTTGATAGATCCAATATTGTTCAAGGATTCCATTATTTCATTCATTATTTCAGCTGAACCAAATATTGATTTTAGTAGCTGAAACATATGGTACATTTTTCAGCTGTGTGGATGGCACCCCCAGACTTGTTCATTTCTCCCCAGTTACTCTCTTGATTTTTTGTCGTTCTCCTAATCTTGTACTTTGTGTAAACTTTTATCATTGAAAATGACATCAAACATTTCAATCGATGCGTTTTACAGGTGAACTATTTCCAGCAACATTCCCAGAGAAAGGTCCTGAAGAATCCTTGCGAAATGCCAGACATCTAACGGGCAACCATCAACTTTTAGATATCTACGACTGTAATCTGGGTCTTCTGACCATTGGTCCCTTCAACTATACGCCTCTTCGAGGAGCTGATCTATGGTTAGAGCAAGACGATGAGTTCATCTTGAATCATTTATCCACTTCGCCTGATGTTCAGCTGCCACATTTTGTATCACAAATTAGGGCGACATTGAAGTACATACAGGAAAATCCGTTTCCGGCTGTGACTGTTTTCAGAGATAATCGACCTCATTATTTCAGGCGTGATGAACATTCAGGTTTGTGGGTTCCAGTCTATTAGCTTTGGTAGTTGCCTCCAGAGAGAATTTCATATGGAAATTCATGGTTCTTTTGGTTTTGATGAGTTACAACAAAATAATATTCCCTATACACCTTGAAAGTGCATTGGTGAAGATATTAGAATCATACATTCTTGTCATGCAAACTTATTTATAAAACTGCATGACTTTGATCGCTCTACAGTAGCTTCCTCAGATACAAATCATGAATATTATTAACATAATACAAAGTTCTAATAACTCTTCAGTGTATAACAACAGTTACAAAGTTTGAAAAGAAAATAAATTGTAATAGTGAATTTCATACAGGTGTAGAAATGTTGAATTCCTAGTTCATCGCAATAAGTTACAATGTAAGTTCGGTTTTTTATAGTGGAACAGCTTTAAACACTGCTCGGAATCATCAATTTGTTATTGTTTTTGGTCGATTGTAAGCTCCACTTGCACTCACTTGGACAGAGCTTTTGCATTCCCAAATATTCATTCACGATATGTCCAACACCCCCCTTAAGTATCTTTAGAGCGTCACCTATCTTGATCAACTACACTTTGTCATCATCCAAAATCATTTTGTGGACTTTTTGATGTTTTTTCTTCCTCGTGCTTATTTCACCTCATTTAAACTTCAGCAAACCACTTCTCAGCGGTTGATTTTGCAAGGTGCTCCACTAAATATGTTCTGTCCCACAAAATAATACTCTGACAGCTGTGAAATTTGTAGGTTAGGGTTAACTAAAAATCATGAGTATTACTGGAGTTTTTTCCCAACACCAAATCGTTATTTTCAACACCTCTACACATGTTTCGATCACCAACTGACCATCTTCAAGAGGAAGATTAAACTAGAAACTAACGTGAAGCTAACGCAATTTATGCTATACAGGTTAACCCTACAGGTGTACCACCCATACAGGTATACCACCCTAAATTAATTTTACAATTTTGCCTTATCTATTATTTTAAATATATGTTTACACAGGTGTACCACCCATACAGGTATACCACCCTAAATTAATTTTACAATTTTGCCTTATCTATTATGTATGTATGGTTTACCTGTACGGTATATCTATATAGCATAAACGTTAGTTTCTAGTTTAATCTTCCTCTTGAAGATGATCACTTGGTGATCGAAACACCGTCGAGGTGTTAAAATAACTGGTCAATTTGTTAATGGACATTGCGAAAGTGTACAGGTTCTATGGATATGCGCTGTGAGAAAGTGGCTGTAGGTGACAGGCACCCATATGTGCTGGTTTGCAATTTTCTTAGAACTACCCACTGTATTTGTATGAGCAGGTGCCCGCTTCATGTGGAGCGTTACAGTGAGGCTCTATTTGTCGCGAGCTGCTCTTGGGAGCCCCTCCCTGCACTATGGGTACAGCCGCCCCTGGTTGCGTGGGTTAGAATAGGAGATCAAGGAAGTTATAATAATCTTGTCAGTTGTTGGTATGAGGAATATATAGATTCCAAACAGATTTCGGGTCTAATGCAGGGTGACTGAGGCTATACTAGTGGATGCAATGTAGGAAATTAGGTTTCCTGAACCAAAAACATTACAGGATATTTGTCACTGCGTTTGCAGCTCAGCTTGTCTGATAATTCTATCCTATGATATAATTTGGCCATTTTTACAGGCACGTACTTGAAATATTATTCAAAAACTGTTAATAGTAAATTTTTATGATTTTTTTCATCAAATTTCATAATATACAAGACACTTCTTCGAATAGGAACTAGTTAATTTCAGAAGAAAAAGTAAGAGATACATTAATTTATTCTTAGCCTCCCTCTTTCAAGTTTATCAGGCAAAATATTACAGTTGAGTCAATGTTTTTCGTAATGTCAGTGCTAGGAATTAATTTTTTTTTTATTTTCTGCTAAGAAACCTATTTGATTACAAAGCATTTATCATTAGAGCACTGTTTTCCCATTCCTTTATATAGCACACAATTTGTGAGGTCTATCATTTTTTTCGCTACAATTCTAACTATTAGAATAACTATTTCCATCGATTATATGCACTTTGTTTCTTATTCCAGTAGATACTTTTCTTTCCGTCTCAATTGATGGAATATTAATAAAGTATAAGTAATCTTTGAAAATCCATTGATGAAACAGCTGAAATAGCTGCTTTCGATCTTCATTTTAATATATCACTTTCATCAGCCTATTAGAGTTTTTCTGTTAAAGAATGAAGTTTACAAAGCTTTAATTATTTTATTTAATATCACTGAATCCAAATTTAGCTGGTCTATAGATAAAAATGCAGGTTTTTCCAACTTATGTACCTACTACAATATCATTTTGTTGGAAAAAAACGAACTCTACATAATATTCTCGAAAGCTTTGTATACTTTCTAAGTAACGGAATCGTAGTAGGATTATTGCACAAATCATCAGTTGGGATAAACTTTTTATACAAGCATTTCTTTAGGGTTTACTCTGTTTCTACATGAAATTATTCAATGAGGGTATCAATCAAACTCCAAAAACTACTGATTTGTGCAGAGCTTATATAATTCTGAACTTTTGATGCAACTAATTCGTGTATGTAAGAATCTTTTTTTTAAACGTGAAGACTAAATGATTTGCCACTAGTTTTAGTTTATTTATTTAATTTGCAGTATTAACTTATTTGGTAACTAAGACAGCTCTTTATTCGTGATAGATTTTAGTTGTTTTATTTTTGTAATTGTTTTTATTACTGTTAGTATATGTATATAAGAGAAATCTGTGAATGTACTTATGAACGACAAGGCCGAGAATCTTTTTTAATATATAACATTTTTGCTAAGCACTAGGCTTTGTTTTATTACCTCCAACTGATCTGCAGTCATATATCCAGGGCCAAAGCAACTGTTATTTGAATTATATGAGAAAAAAGGAAAGCACTTACTGCATCATCAAAGAAGAAAACCTATAAAGATATTAACAAAATTATTGAAATGTTTCAGTGTCAATATAATTTTTTTATACCACTGCTTGTAATGACAAACAAAGATGCAGTATTATAAATTTATGGATATTAAATCGCCTAAATTAAAGAAGTTTGCCTTTCCTTGAAAGTTTTGTGAATAAGAAAATTCATATCCAAACAACGACCTTCAGCACAACAATAACCACTTTCATAACTACCACAACCATCACAACAGCAACATCAACCACCAATACAACAGCACCTTCAACCACCAATACAACAGCAACATCAACCACCAACACGACATCAACAACCAACTCATAATCAACCCCCAACACATATCAACCCCCAACAAATATCAACCACTAACACAAGATCAACCACCAACACAAAATCAACCATCAACACAAAATCAACCACCAACACAAGATCAACCACCAACACAAGATCAACCACCAACACAAGATCAACCACCAACACAAGATCAACCACCAACACAAGATCAAGATCAACCACCAACACAAGATCAAGATCAACCACCAACACAAGATCAACCACCAACACAAGATCAACCACCAACACCAAATCGGCCGCTAACACAACAGGAGAGCAACAGCAATCACCGACACAACAGCAACAACAACCACCCTTCCAACAAGAAATACCCAAAACAACAAAGACCAACAAAATAGCAACAATAAGCATCACCTCAAAATTCACATCATTTCTTTGATGTTGGAAGTCAAAAAATGGTGTTAAGTGTTTTATGTATCTGTGGTTGAACACATACTGGTAAGAACTGCGTGTATGTGGAATATACTTCTTGAGAACATTTTTGCAAATGAACAACGTGAATCACTACTTTCGCACAATACCAGCTCTTAGAGAGCCTTAAGGATTTTCCTGTAATTCTTGTGTTCTGTCCTTAAAAAAAAAGCCTTTTTACATCAAGAATAAAAGTAGATGGAGCACATATGAATGAAACAAAAAGAAAATTGAATAAAGCTGCTTGCGTCTTCACAAAGTAGACTTCATGTCCTGAAGAAGGTTAGTGAAACGCGAGTCGAGAAGAGTGTTGCAGTTCTGTTAGTTTGAAGTGTTTGTTTTGTATTTTTTCTATGTCAACTAATTTTGAATTCACACCAAATGGAATTTTTAATGAGTATGCAAAACTTATTTAATTCCAAAAGATATTATATTGACATTTGTAATGCAATTTTCAAAGTTCTCAATAATTTGAGAAAGAGTACAGATTTATTTCTGAAATGTCATTATTTTTTGTTTTGAAGTATTCAGGTAAAAGAACATAAATGTCAATAGTAACACAAAAAGTACCTCCACAAATAACATCTGAAAAAGTCTGTGATTTTCATCAAAAAGAATCTCCTAAAGCAAGTTATCAAAATAAACCCTCGTGAATGTATGTTTCCGGTTGTTTTGAAAGATCTAGTGATTGTGTTTTGTCCTTGAAAAAAAATTCAATGTTCATATAAAAGTAGTCGTTTCTAAATTATTTTTTCTTTCCTATAATTTAATGTTTATATGAAAATAGTTCTTAAGAGGGCTAGTTTGTGTCTGAAAGTTACTTTCTTGAATGAAATATATATCTTTGTATACAGTCCATTTTGAAATTAATTAATCTCTTCTTTTTTTTGTTAGACTCCCACATTTTTTTTATACAGATGGAGAAATGGAAAGCCAGAACCCTTTTTCCCAAAAATTAAAATTATCGTGTACATATTTGATTATCAAATATGTCAAGAAACTATCACTTGTGTTACAAATTGAATAACAAAACAGTAAATAAAGCATTTTGAGAAAATAGCAGTTTTTCTGGTAGAAATTAGAACCACAGCCTAAGAAAGGAGTAGAGGATATGAGTTAGGCTGCGAAAAGTGAAAAAAAAAATGGAAAAATACAGTGGTTAGGATTGAGTGAGTAAAAAAGGCATTTGAATGAAACATAAAATTCGATTAAATTTTTTATAATAGGTTAGTAATAATATCGTTCAAATGTCGATAATCACCGGTGTGATCCAATATTTTCAAAATATCAACACTTTTATAAATTCACAATTTTTAGTTAACCTTAGAAAAATATTAAAATAAACAAAACAATTATAAATAAAACCGATTAAATCGTGTATAAAAATGAAAATAACAAGTCACACTTTATCTCCAATGTTTGTAAGTTGTATGTAGGAGAGGAGGTTGTACAGCTCAACTTACCATATATTCTTGACAATTATTTGTATCATTTCACTTCCCTATTATATAACTTGGATAACTATAAATTAAAAAACTCTCTCATAAACCAACCACAGATTACATAATAAGCAGATACCTTTTAATGAAACAAGACTTGTGGCCAAGTTGGGATGTAAACTACAAACTACAAGATTCATGTGAAACTTGGGTTTCGGCTATGGTTTCGGTAACATGATTTACATCTTTGGCTACCAAGAAAAATTGGAAACAGTTCACCATTTCATCATAACAGGCTGAGGTTGGTGTCATCTCAATAACTGAAGAGCTCAATAATCACAGATTTCTTTATCAAAATCACGTTTCCACTGGCATTATTCTTAGTTCCTGATCAAATGAGAAGGATAAAAACTTCGAAATGATCTGTCACAAAGTACTTTGAAGGTTTTTCAAGTTCTAAAGCCATTGGTTCAGTTTCTTCTTTCGCGAAAACTCCAAAAAAGCTCCTTTTGAAATTCAGGAGAAATACCAACAGTTCCATAATTATTGAATAGAACCAATTTTCTCCTATATATTATTAAAATAGAATAATTTTTCCTCAACAAGTTTCATATACAAATATACTGTTAGTTTAATAACATTAACAATATTTATTTTGATAAATTTACTGTATCATTCACATTTTGTTACTCACACTTTTTCCATTTTTTGCATATTGAAACATTTTCTATAATTTTAATAACAATAAAATTTGAAGTTTCAAATTCTCATGATCTTGTACTTGTATGTTTGTACTTTTACTAGATTTGAGGAATGAAGAATAAAACTAATAAATAATTAAATAATTTTCTCAAGTTTTGAATCATTTTAGTTTTGAATAGTAACAATATACACAAAATAAATATATCATGTCAAGTTTCACAATAATTTTAGGTTAAATATTTTAAATTTTGATATATTTCCACTTTTTAAGGTTATGTTTGGCAGATGCATTAAAAATGTGTTTTGTTGAGGTGTACACAGTAGACAACAAAATGCCATAAATATTTCAACTTTAGTCATGAAGCCAAATTTCTTAGGTAATTCATAATTAGGGCTCTCAACTCTCTGTGGAATTATAAATCATAAGCGTACACTTAAAAATGGCTGAAATACACTTATATTTAATTGTTCACATTATTTATTTTAAAACAGCACACTGACTATGAGATTGTGTTCAGCATCGAAAAGTCTATCAGCGAATCACCCTATATATTTATTGAGAATTTTTCAATTAGGAGTGTATACTTAATAAAATTTATTGGGAAAACCCCTTCATTCATCAACCGACAATATATTGTTTGTCAAAAATTTTCTAAACATGTGATTTATTTGGTTTCTAATTGAAAACGTCAATTTTTAAATCTTTCAAATTCAATAAGTTATTAATTTTTTTAATGAAATTTTGTACATCTGAGATACAATAATGAACGATAATTTCAACTAATCAGGTTTTCAACTAAATGATTAGAAAAAATCTTCTGTTTCATGACAATATGGTGAATTGTTCACCAATTTCATGTTGAACTGGTATGCATATAGATAGGAATTATAAAACATGTAGCCACCTGATTTGTACAAGTAATTTGTCACAAAAATAATTCAAAAAGTCTTGTTACCGTGGTATAGAAAGAGTAAAATAAGTGATGAAGCCAAAAAACACTTTAGCGTTGTACATTACATTTTTTGTTTGACTTGAGACTGTAACAACGAAACAAACTACTTTCAAGTCGTGGTTATTCCTTATACGATACCGACTTTATCTTTCAAAAACACAGGTTTTTCTGCCAAGAAAAACTAACACAATTTGATTTTAATCTCGCTATTATTCAGTCTTTAGGTCTTTCAGAATTACCCTATGCATTTTCAAGCAATTTTTTGTGATCGATAAAGGTATACAATAGGCTTTAAAAAATCAGTCCCCTTCTCCTGTAGATTATTTTGAATTCAACAAAGTTACATCCACCTCAGTTTGTTCACCAAACAAAAGGAGTGACCACATATGATTTGCTTATTTGCAAAGTTAACTGAAAAACACACCAGCATGATCAACACGCTCATTTGCATCTATTGGGTAAAATAAACAAGCCTCCTCATGCTGACCAATTAGATTTAACAGCAATCATCTTAATTGTTACAGTGTCAGAGTGGTCAGTTATGTTTTAACGCCTGTGGTTTGTACATATACAGTATTTGAAAGTTTAAAATTTATAAAATGGTAAATTCCTCCCGGAAAACACCTACTTCCTCGGCTAATACCAAGCGGGATATTGAATTATATTCGATAGACATTTAAACTCACAGAGGTTAGTCTCGCTGGTGTTTCTCGTTCATCCACCAGCAGGACCGTGCTGAAATTACTCGAGTAGATCACCTGAAGACCGGTTTTGAGGTATTATCTCTTATCAGTGCAAGACAGATGCGACCCAAACAGGAAGTGCTTGGGACTCGATTAATTTCACTAATAGCAGCTCCATTTCGTGAACAAAGCCCCAAGCTTGAAAGAAACATCCTATGTACTAATACCCCAACAGAGATCAAAACATGTTTGAAGACTGTATTGAGGAGAGATACATACGTATTAGAAAATTAATATTTCAAAATAAAATCTAGAAACATTAATCTCTCCAAACTACCTACAACGTAGGTTAATACCATGCTGAATGTTGCTTTCCAGCAGACATTTATCTGACGGTGTAGGTAGTTGGGAGAGATAAATATTTCGAGATTTTATTTCAAAATATTCATTTTCCAGGTAAAGAATACCATCGAAACTGAATATGTTGAGTAATTTCCCCGGGAAGTTTGAACATACACAATTATCTCACCACCGTTTGTTTATTCGTTGAGGAGGAAAATCAAAGCAAACAAACACATGACAGTACAATAAGAGTGAAATGTGGGTTGACCTGTCCAAAAAGGGCAGACAAAATTGTTTGTCTGTGTGAAAATAGTTGCAGCTCCATTTGTTGGGTGAACAACTACATGTAAAAATGTTCAAATTATAAAAAAATATCAAAATACAACAATTAAGAGAATACGTCTTCATTCTCTAACAAATAAACATCCTTTGTACTCAAGCGGAAGGTATTTTAATTCAGGAAATTAGATCTCCCAAAGTTTCAATTCATATCAAAATCTATCCCATATCCCCGGATGAATCGGTAAAAATTCCAAGTAAAGTATTTTGATCCGTTCATCTTTGTTGTTGTAAACTTTTGATATGCAGGGTGACATTTCAGGACGATTTCATTAAATGTCTAATAAATTATAGGTTGTTGCATATAAATTAATGAAACTCCAAATTTACTTTTGGTACAGAGCAAAAAGCTCCGGAAACTATTTCAGCTGAAAAGTTTCATACTTTTCTAATTAAGCTGAGATTTCTCTGCAACTGTTGCAGACATTTTGGAAGATGCAGCATTCAATCGAAGTGATATCTGTGGTTACAAATAGCAAAATTAATATTCCTGTAAGCCTGAATCTACTAGAGAGAGGGGTTTATTGACTGAACTCATATAGAAGGCTAAAGATATTTCTCTTGTTTGTTCAACTCTGATTTTCAAAATAAAAATGAACGATAATGGTAATTATTGTACCGAGTTACTAACAGTTCATATGTTTACGCTCATGTTTCAATGTAGGGTAATGTTCAAGAGTTGGTAGCATCATGTTGCCGAGTGTGAATACTTTGAAGTAAGTTGGAGTATTTATGATGCACTGTTTGGAACCTTTGGTGTAGTAATGAATATTACTGGAGTTTTTTCCCAACACCAAACCGTTATTTTTAACACCTCGACACGTGTTTCGATCACCAAGTGATCATCTTCAAAAATTATCTTCAAGTTGGAGTATGTTTTATTAGTGTTACACTGTTATGTTGGACAGAGTTGTCATTACGATAACAAGTAACAAAAATCTTTTCTCAACACTAGTTTCCAATTCTTTTTATGTAAAGTGCTCACCAATCATTGTCTGATGAGTTTTCTCCAATCAACGCCCAGCTTGAAAGACTAAACCGATTATGGCAGATAAAAACATTGATATTCTCAGGAGTACAAAGCTTTGTACTCTAGTAATTTCAACATTCAATGTTTTCATCAATCATGTAAATACTCACTCATGGTTCGAAGAAGGGAAATTGATTCAACCCAAGCTGCACCATCTCCTTCAAAAATGTCTCTGCCGCAGTTGCAGACAAAACAAATGTAAGTTTCCCGGCCGGAAATAATTGTGTCAAAGTTATTTTGCGAGTGTTTGGCCTTTTGGTATGCAGGTTTTTATACCTGACATTTCGTCTACATCAGCGGCGTCGATATTATCAAAGGCAATGAGGTAAACGATGCAAAGTCCTAGTTATCCTCACAGAATATATTACAATGTTCGAGATTCGGGTCGCCGATTTTATTCGCTGGTGGGTGTGGATTGCTTCATTTTGGCTGGTTTATTTGGCCTGATTCATGTATTATTCAATGAATGTAGCGAAACTTTGTTTATGTTACTTATCTCTTCATTTCTGTTGAATATTTATCAGTGATTTTGAATTCAAAGAGATTCGAGGACAGAAAAACAATTTCAATTACAAGAGGGGATTACCAAAAATAAAGTCTGGCTACCCTCTACAATACACAAATCAGACCAATTAGCTCAATCTATAAGAAAGAGGCCACATCTACCTCTGGAGAGACCTGAACTTCGAACAATGTGCTATAGAGCACCTCATCGGTTACCTCCTCGGCTTTGACAAAGTCTATCGCCTTTGTAGACAACAAAACGCCAGGCATAAAAAGCTGCATATCCCGGCCAACAAACTCGAACAATAGCTTTGATAAAACGCTGATAAATTCAGAAGGAGCCCCTAGCAATGGAATTTTATTGATCAATGTAAATGCAATCCCAACCCTGTCTTCGTATAACTTACTCCAAGCAAATAAAACTTTATAGAAATTCTTGTTCACTTTCATCTCGTTCAATCTCTTTGACCTAAAAATACAGTTAAAAAACTTTAAGACCCCACCCGTGATGCTTCTACTTCGCCTATATATAACAACCCCCATTTCTACCTCCTCTCGCCCATGCTCAACTGAAAAACCCTCGGAAATCATCGACAATTGTTACACACCCTCACGGGTTTCTCCCAACCCCTGAGCGGGACCGGTTTCCTGGATTTCGAGCACTCGTCGCAGACCCCCTTTCCGCAGTCCCTGCAGTGGTGGAGAGGCTGCAGAAACCCGAACGACTCGAAACACACCGCGCATTCGATACAGTCAGCGTCCGGCACCCAGTAAGACGGCCTGGCGGATTCTTTGATGAAGTCCTTCGGGATGTCAAATACAGTTGATTTCACTACGGAAATCGAGTTGATGACTGTTTCTCCGAGTTGCCTGGCTCTGTTTTCGGTTCCGTCGACGGCGGTAGATATGCTCGGTGGTTGATCCATGTAACAGAAGTCGCACACTCTGACGTCTTCATACCAACCTCTCGAAGGGACCGGTTGGCGTTTCGAGGAACAGTTCTCGCAGAAACCTTCGCCGCAAGCACGACAATGGTGCTTTTTGTCGGTCGGCTGGAACTTTGAACCGCACTTGGAACATTCCTGAAATTGAAGTTTGAATTCAATTAACAATTTAATTAAATTGTTAATTTAATTAAATTGTTGATTGAATTAATTTAAATTTAATTAATTCAATTTAATTAAATCGGGAGATTTCCACTGGACAGTTTACAAAACCGCAACAACTGCAACACATATTTCGCTATACAACAGCTACTTCGAGCGTTTTTATAATGACTAAAATCTACTTAATTTGTGCTTTACATAATAAAAATTTGGATCCTATGACCTGCTATCTATGTAATGACTAATTATTTCACCTGTTTAACTGAATAAAAATTCTTAAAGATCATAAAAGAAAATTGTACCAACTTATTAAATGGGCATGTAATAAACTAATTACAATGTATGCTTTATATATTTACAATTTCATATTCTACCTACTTACTGAATAATAATTTTACCTGAGTTTATGCAAAAACTAATGAAAAAATTTAACATCATAAAAGGAAAGTTCAACAAAATCATTAAATGGACTAATAGAATAAACTAGTTACCAATTCGGAAGAGGTGAAGAGTTCAATTCTATTTGATCATTCAGTAAATTTTAGTTAATTTCTTAACATTCCAAAAGATTGAGTTTCAATCTTTTGTGGTTTAACTCATGCTCCTCTGTCAAAGTGTAGTTTGCAAATACAGAATTGGTCTTTACATTCAAGAAAGAAACTATGTTCTTTTATTATTTGGGAAAAGGTTCTTCCCGTTTGTCCAATATAAAGTTCTAGACAAGAACCACAAGTTAACTTATATACTTCCGATCTATCCAATAATGGAGTGTTCAAGAAACAATTTATTGTGCGATTTTCACTGGACAGTTCACAAAACACCAACACATGTTTCGCTATTCAACAGCTTGCTCAGGCGGGTTCATAATAACTAAATTCTACCTTTATATTACTATTTGGATCATATGACCTAAATAATTAATGACAAATAATTTTATATGGGTTTGTATAAATTAATTAAAAAAGAAATCTTACTAACTCATTTAATGGACACGTTATAAAATAATTACCAATTTCCACAATGAAAACCAGATTCAACAGAGGCGAAGAATTCAATTCTATCAGGACATTAAGTGAATTTTCAAAATTCTAAAATCCATCAATTTCCAAGTATTCCAAAAGATTGAGTCATAGTCGCCATAAGATGTTTGCAAATGTGGAAGTAGTCTTCACATTTGAGAATCTAATCCTATGTTCTTTCATTCTTTGGGAAGAAGTTTTCCACGTTTGGCCAATACAAAGTTTTGGGCAAGTACCACAAGTCAACTTATATACTCCTGATGCACAATGTAGTAACAAAAACCAAAATATTACACATTACATTAATTTCATTGAAACATATAACTTACCTTGATTTCATGATTAGGTCTCCAATAGCTAGGGGCGATTTTGTCGGCTGCCCAATCGCTAATCAGCTGTTTGGGTTGAGATCCTACGCTAGAAATGGCGTCTGTGAACATAGTTACGCTGTCCAACACTTTCTGCGCTGAATTCTGGGATCCGAGCAAGGAGCGCTCCTGATAATAAGAGTAGTCCTATTTTTTAATAGAGTATATAATAAATAGACTGTTGAGACAAAAATATTTGTTCTAGTCTACATTATTGAATTGTGGACATAATTACGTCAAATTTTGGATGTATCTGTGAGTATAGACAGCGGAATGAAGATTGTTAGTTAAGAAAAGTTCAAAATTAAAAAAAAATAGAATTCAAAAATTTTTTCTCAAACAGTATTTGATATCAATTTGGGGAGCACTATCGAATGCTCTACTCAAACCACTGAAAATACTGCAGAATAAAGTTATAAAATGTATTTTCAAATTAGATTATAAAGAATCAAATAATAATTTTTAAAAACAAAAAGATATATTAAACATATCAGTGATATACAAATTCCAATTTTGCACATTCATTCACTCGACAAAAAACAAATTGAAACATTCCAAATTTGAGTTTCGAAATAATTGGTGATCAACATAACTATTTATAGTCTATTTCAAAAGAGTGTAGAGTAATAAATCATGAAGTGTCATAAAATTTGCCTGAATTTCGTTGTCGTCCATGGGCGTAGGCAAATCTTAG
>WOGO01002396.1:0-15901 GCA_015342085.1 Leptinotarsa defecta | reverse complement strand
TACATTTGTATTGTTATTACATAAAATATAGAATATGATAAATGTTATATGATTGAAAAACTCTGAGACCCGGCAAAAACCTTAAGATTTTTGTATGGAGATAGGAGAAGCAGGGAAAGTTCAAACTCTTGGATTGATAATTGGACGAGTCCACTTGAATTATCTTTTGTTATATACTTGCGAATATTACAAAGCCCAACATTATACCGAAGAAAAACCATCATCTGCTATTTCTACGAGCCCGCGACTAAGGGATTGTGAGAAACGGGATAGAAGAGAAAGAGCAAAGTCGAAAAAAGAAAAAAAAATGGTAAAAATGTTCAGAATATCATAATAATGTCTCCAATAATACTTTCGTTTGCTCAATAAACCTTTTTTTTGCCAATATCATCCACAACCGGCTCAAACAAAGTTTCATTAGGAAGTTGGTAAACCTCTAGTTAGTGTTCGTTATATTTGTGAGACTGGTCATGGTGCTGAAGTTACTAATGTTTTATCCTTTACGATAATTCATCTTGCGCACTATATTAATTTATACTTCTATAATATTCTTTCACAAAATCTGTAAATATTTCTAGCATAAATAATAATTTCGAAAACTTATTTATGTGAACACGAAAGCTACAAACGAATGTTGCTTTTGTTAAGTTATTCTCAGATTTGACATAAATTCACATAAATTATGCTGATGAATGATTGAATACAGTATGAAACTTAGGAAATCATTTAACTGTATAGATAAAATGGAAGTAAATTCACTAAACTACTGGTTACGCATCGATTTCCGAAATTATAGGATTCCATGCTTTTTTTCTCATTTTATTTTGACATCCTTGTGATGTATTAGTTCCGAACAAACATAGGTTTATCGATTGAAGAGGCATAGATAAATAAAACAACAACCCATCAGCATATGATTGAAACTACTGCTGTCATTGTTTAGACTTTCAATTGACTGTTAGAGGTTATTTATATAAATGTTTTATATGATTAAATGGTACCCATTTCTAGTTACTTTGGGAATATCTGAATCTTGATTACAATTGTGTTTGAATTATGTATGTATATATACCTAACCTACTCTTTCATTGTATTCAATTCTAATTGACTTAACACGTAGTTGAAGTGTTTCTCAAACCACTCTTTCAAAAGCAATTTACTTGAAAATTGTAAATGTTGTTGGCTGACACTAAAAAGAAACATATCATGGTAGTTGGGCAAACAAAGGCAATCCACATCGTAACTTGATTCCGAAAAGCGATGTGAACTTGCGGTATCGCACGGAAAAATCTGGATTTCAAGTCCTAGAATTCCCTCAAGGTTTCCCACCTAGTAAACCATCCAAATTGAATGATACTGTGGAGTGCAAGGAACTATGAAATGTTTCTGCAGAGAAAAGGGTTTTTTTTCTTTTTGATGATTTCAATATCGATATGCTAGTGGGATCTGAGTCCAGTACTTTTGAAAGACATATACAACTCAAATTTAACTTGAGCAATGTAGATAGCCCTACTAGAAAAGTTAATAATGAGTCAACCCCAATTTACATTCTGAAACTTTCATAATCAATAGCAGAATCGGATACCACAAATTGATAGTAATTGACATATTCACCTGAGAACAAATAAAAATAAGAAAAACAATTCACACGAAAAACATAAATCGAAAACCGAACTAGAGGTTTTGAAAAAAAAATGTTCATAGGTATACAAATACAAATATATTGTGAGAATGGATTATCAATATTTCTGAAAAATGGTCTCCTGATAAAATAATTCGGGTCGAAGAAAATCATAAACTTTGGTTTGATAGTAAGCTGGCAGAACACATGAAAATTTGTGACTAATAAGTACCATTACAGGAAGAAAAAAACCAGAAGATCAGGAAATTTCAGAAATTCAATATTATTATAATCAGTTGACTACCAGAAAAACAAAAAAGAACCTTTTCAACATGAAAGCAACCCCAATGTCAACAAGTCCAATAAATAACAAGCAAATCAAAGAAATAAGTTTGAAATATCTAATCATTGATGGCAAAAAAATTATTTTTCCTACTGAGGTATGTCTCATGCCTTCATACCTTATATAATTTGAATATCTCTGACAACTCTTATATACTTGTTCACACTAGTGCTTTTCTGGAATTCCTTCTCGTATACTCTAGACGACACATATACTGAAAATTCCAGTAACAAGGTTTTGCGGAACATTGAGAAAAAACCACAGTCAGAAACAAAATATAATCGGCAAAGAAATTATTTGACAAGCAATCGTTCCGGATAATCGCGAAGAGATGCACCCTTTTTAGTACAGTGGCGAATTGAATAAGGGAAATATCGCCTTAATGATTTTTTTTCTTCATTTGTAAAGCAAAGTAAAACTTTCAAATTACAATGTTCGACTCCCCAAAAACAAAATGTGACAATATATAATAATAATCATACATATATGTTATTTCAAATCATCTAATGCTTAAATTTGATTACCTCTACAATATACTATATAAGATAATATTTATTAACTAAACGTGATACACTTGGAATATGTGGTGAACCAAGATTAAATGATAATCAAAACAAAATGAGGTTCGGTTTTCGATTTATGTTTTTCGTGAATTGTTTTTTTATTTTTATTTGTTCTCTGGTGAATATGTCAATTACTATTAATTTGTGGTATCTGATTCTGCTATTGATTATGAAAGTTTCAGAATGTAAATTGGGGTTGACTCATTATTGACTTCTCTACTAGGGATATCTTTATCGCCCAAGTTAAATTTGAGTTGTATATGTCTTTCAAGGAAGTACTGAATTCAGATCCCACTAGCATATCGATATTGAAACCACCAAAAAGAAAAGAAAACAATTTTCTGTTCAGAAACACTTTATAGTTCCTTGCACTTTTTAGGTGAACAATATAATCCTCATGGCACCATTCAATTTGGACGGTGTACTAGGTGGGAACATATTAGTCCTAAAGTTATATATAATCTTTTACTGACAGTATTAAAAACACACGAAAAAAAATTAGCAAGCAATATATGTAATTTGAATCGGTATTAAAAAAAATGACAAACAAGATATTAAATATTGTTAGAGTTGTTTGAGAGATCGTTTTTCAAGAATTTTTGTTAACTATAATAGCATCTTTGTATTAAGAGGTTTTTAACATCGGCAACTATCCCTGTAATTCATATTCAATAAATGCCTTATTATTCTTTTTTATTCTTTTCTGGTCGATGAAAACATTCGTATAGTCCTTCACTATACCCCAAATAAGATTACCATCCAAGTACCCAGGTATCTATAAAGTTCACTTCCATAGAGTTGTCAATCTTGCTTATGACAGGATTATCTGAAATGTTACTACTTAAATAGAATTTTATCGAAGCAGAGCTGGAAGTAGTCAAAATAACTATATTTCTTTAACACCATGCACTGACAAATTAATTTATCTTGTTTACCAATCTTTCTGCGTTGAATGAACATGTTTATTATGCATATAGCCTGCATATAGCAATCGTCATTTATTTTCTAGAGTCTCACCTCCTGACTTTTCTGAAACACTTTTAATTTCATTATTTTCATTTCAGAGTGTATTGGAAGGATACAATGCCACAATCTTCGTTTATGGCCAAACTGGATGCGGAAAATCCTTTACGATGGAAGGGATCAAGTCGGACGACGGATCACAGAAAGGAATTATTTCCAGAGCTTTCGAACATATTTTCGAGGCCATTTCAGTCACGAGTGGGGTTAAATATTTAGCTTTAGTGAGCTATCTAGAAATCTACAATGAACAAATAAGGTAAGAAAAGATACAGAAACTACAGCTACATCATCACGTTTTTCAATTTTAAGAAAGAAATTCGCCTAGATAATTTTATTGTAGTGCTTGCCCATCTTTATAAAAACATGTACTATGATCAAATAACAAAAGTATTTCCTCAATTACCTCTATATATTCATTTATAAACCCAACATCACATACTTTCTTCACGACTCTCTCAGCCATTTTGGGGTGGGGATAGAGAATTCCCTTAGAACGCATGCATGCTTTAGCCTCATCGCTTAGCATAAAAGTAAAATAAAGATGATTTTTAGTACCAGAAATCTATCTCTTAAAATCAGACGGTCGTGGCGTTATGAAAAATATTAATGGGGAGGAAATGAGCTAAATTGTACTAACATAAAAAAGTGCATTTCCAATTTAAATTACAACGACAAAAAATTTTCATTCAAAAAATCATATCAAATACGTATTACTATAGGAACTTGTTTTCACAGAGACTTACTGTTGCCAAATGATAAATTAACCAGCACTCCCCTCACTTTGAAGGAATCTCCCAATGAAGGTGTTACGGTTCCAGGTGAGTTACTTTTTCAATGTAATCGTATTGTTGACCAAATCACAATAAATAAACAAAAACCCTCCTAGGTTAAGGAACCTTGAAAAATGTATGTTTTTTAGGATTGACATCTCATGCGGTACACAACGCAGGAGAATGTGAACAGTTTCTGAGTATTGGATCGAAAAACAGGGTTATTGGAGCAACTCTGATGAACCAAAATAGTTCAAGATCTCACAGTATCTTCACCATCAGCATAGAACAAATAAATACTACAAACAATAATGAAAGTATAAGAAAAGGTACCTTGCCTGAACACACGTTCAGAGATTTGAGATGTTTGAAATATAATATATTTTTTTAGGAAAACTTAATTTAGTGGACTTGGCTGGTTCGGAAAGACAAACAAAAACCGGCGCAACAGGTGAAAGACTGAAAGAGGCGACGAAAATCAATTTGTCGCTCAGTGCTCTGGGTAATGTGATTTCAGCTTTAGTCGACGGAAAGGCAACTCACATTCCTTATAGGGATTCCAAACTCACTAGATTATTACAGGTGAGTCAACTGAACTGAAATATAGGTGCCACTAATGTTTTTATATAGTTTATCTATGAACATTTAAGGCGTGTCGTTGCAACAGTTTTAGAATTTTGAGAATTCATGAAACTTTGTGAAACAACCACAAGCAAATAATATCACCTTTTCAACTTTTTCAAGGACAAAACACAAGCACTACAGGAAAAACCTTAAGGCGCTCTAAGAGCGGTGCCTGTGTGGAAGTAGTGATTCACGTTGGATTTGAATCGCTGGAGATCAAATTCATTTGAAAAAACGTTCTCAGGAAGTTTATTCCAAATACACGCAGTTTTCCAAATGAAAGAGTTCTTAAGCAGTAAAGTTCGAGGTGTACTGAGCTGAACCTGAAAACGATGAGCAGCCACAGTCTGTCGCGTATTTCTGATATGTACTGATCTTGGTGGAATAAACTGTCCCATGTCACTTGAACACCTCCCATGGAAGTATATATAAAAGAGAGACAAATCTCCTACCTTCTATTCGATATTCCAGACTATCAAGGGTGCAAGTGATATTCGTGTCTCCAATCAGGTGGATGGCACTTTTCTGGATGGAATTCAGCAGCTTCAAGGTATGCTTAGGGGCGAAGCTCCATACATGAGAACAGTACCTCAAAGAAGATTTGATCATAGCTTTATAAAGCATCAAAATTTGCTGAGATGTGTACAATTATCTGTTTCGGAACAGTGTTCCAAGCTTTTGAGAAGAAAGCCTTTGCAATTCTAGCGACATGATTGTGCCCAGACAACAAACTCGTCGAAGCAGAAAGCGGAATTGTCTGTCCTGACATTATTATATCCGATCCGGAGACATTTATCTTTTTGGAGAAAACCGATGCCTGGGTTTTTGTGGCATTGACTTGAACCTGGTTACTTTCATTTCATTTCGAAATCACCTCTAGATCCTCTTTGAGGTATTCAACCTCCTGCAGCCGGTGAAGATGTGCATCTGCAGCCGATGTCCTAGAATCCAAATGAAATGATGAGAAGAGTGTGCTGCCGTCAGCAAAACAATATATTGGATTCTTCGTTTTTTCCAATGAGTTGTTGATATACTGTAAAAAAAGGTTTGAGACAATACAGATCTCTGGGGAACACCAGCGTTGATGGTAAAATATTCGAAAGATATTCATCGACGGCCATTTGGCGCCAACGTTCTTTCAGGAAGCTGGAGAGCCATACACAACTGAGATATTGTTTATTAATTAGTACAACGTGGTTCGACGGTCTGCCCAAAAATACCTTCTCAAACTCTTCGGGCGATCGACGAATTTTTACCCAAAAAACGAAAGATAAAAAAACTACTGGAATGCGACCGGCCTACGGTGTTGCCACATTTAAGAAGTGGCTTGGGAATCTCAATAAAAAAGTTATCGTTACATATATATTCTGCCCATAAAAGCAACGGAGTGCTCCAAAACATTATCATGCATAGTGCACGTGATCTCCCCCCAGTGAAGGCTGTTTGTAAATAGTCACACTAAGAAACGACGGAAATTTTATTATTTTTTTCAATAATATGCGGCTGGATATAGAAAAGTTGTTTAGGTGGAGTGTAGGGACACAAATTAGCAGTTTTTTCAGCCATATCAGTACCTACTTGACATTTTAAAAATTTCAAACTTCAAAATACCGTATATGTACACCACAGGCGTTAAAACGTACCTAAGTCACCACTCCGACCCTGTAGCGATTTACCTGAATGAATTCCGCCAGCTGATGGCAATTAGATTTGATTGGCCAGCGCAGCGTAAGGATGCTTGTTTATTTTAACCAACATTAAAATGTGCGTGATGATCACGTGGTGATCACGCATCTATCATTATTTGGATTACTTTGTTTATTTGATGGACAGAGTTTAGATTTGGATGTAAATTTTCTTTAAGCTTCAAAATGAATTTGTAGTGAACATTCATGCAGTACTTGCTATTGTTCGATCATCTTCAATAAGAGGTGGAAAAAAACGATGGAAGTTAATTTTCTACTGACTGACTTCGCCGAAAACAAGAATGAACGTGATCCATTCGGAAATTCAAGAATCTAATCATCGCTAGCTGGTTAGATAGCGTGAGTGGTTCGTTCTACTCACTAAATCGATCGATGTGTAAAACAGTGGTTCGAGCTCGACGTACAAATGGTCGATTTCTACTGTTTATCTTCAAACCAATGCTAGGAATTGCACGTTAAAAGTTGAGACCTTGTGAATCCTCAATTCACACGACCCGTGGAGGTTGTCGTTCGTAAGGGAGCGACAGCGGTTATTCATTCGTCACGTACTTGAGGGATTGTATATTTAATCATAAATATGTTTTATATATATATTTTGTATATAGCAGAAGGTTATTACGAGTAACTCGCCGGAATATTTTTTTCATATCATTCAGCGATAATTCATCACAACGTAGGCCAATTTCGATAGTTTTCTTTTTATTTGAAAGAGGATACTTGAGATGTACTGCCTTTTAAATTCGGTAGAGTTCTGATGATGAAATCCATGAGGAAATCATCAAAAATCTTAAATTTGTTCAGATTGTTTCGTGAAAATGGGCGAATAATTATATACTACGCCAACCGATTCGATGATTCTTTTCGTATGTATTTTTCAGCATCTACAGCGGTTATTTTTTCATAAAATATCATATCATTCATATATCATTTTTTAGAAATTCTTTCGCATTGGAGTAAGGTTCATATTTGTGTAAATTGTTCAACTATTATCATGGATGAAAAAGAAAATGAGAAAAGTGGGACTTGTTTTAGATACATACCAGAAATAATTTTAACAACTACATTATATTCGTCACTCTCTAGGATTCTTTGGGTGGTAACACTAGGACACTAATGATAGCATGCATTAGCCCTTCACACAGGGATTACATGGAAACATTATCTACTTTGCGGTATGCGAATAGAGCAAAAAACATCCATAATAAACCTAGAGTCAATGAAGTAAGTAGATTCGAGCCAATCTTTTCTGAACTTTAATAATAAATTTTTTTAAGGATCCAAAGGACACAATGCTCCGGCAATACCAAGAAGAAATAGAAAGACTGAAAACATTATTGGAAAATAGGCAACCAAACGGTTTGAAAATAGAAGATCTCACGATTCCCGAAGAAGAACTAAATATCAATAAACCGTCGAATTATGGTGACCTCGACGCCAAAAGAGATAAACTGTTGAGGGAGTATCAGGAAGAAATGAAAAAACTTAAACATCTTCATGAAAACGAGAAGAACGAGAAGGAAAATGTTTTAAGGCAAATACAAATAATCAAAGAGGAGTACGATAGAAACATTCGAAAGTTAAATGAAGAAATCAGTGAAAAACAAAAAAAGGAGTTGTGCTCGGAGGAGGAAATTGTCAACAGAATTGAAGCCCTGAAAGCAGCTATGATTGGAGGAGAAAAGGCAAATGATCAAGAATTGTCGGAAAGGAGAAAGAAGAAAAAAATTGCAGCAGAAAAACGAGCAAGGTAATTGTGTCTTGGAGAAATTGAAATTACAACTTAGTTATTATTTATTTCACATATATTGCAGCGTTATAGCTCGATTATTAGCAAAAATCGATATGAATGAAGACAGAGAACTCCTCCATAATCAATACAAAGACATAAGTCATGAACTCAACTTGAAAACAGAAGCTTTACGAAAATATAGGCACAAAGTAAAAACGTTAGAAAAAGAAATATCAGACATTCAGGGTGAATTTGAAACTGAACGACAAGACTACTTAGAATCGATCAGGAAACAAGAGAAAAATATAAAATTGTTGTCTCAAATTTGTGATAAACTCGCTGGGACACTGAAGAAGGAATGTAATTACAGGTTCGCAATTGAATACATTTCGTTCAGATGAAATTCATGAATGATTTTACAGTGATTTGGAATCCATAAGGGAACAGGCGGTATGGTTGGATGATTCTCAAAAATATAAACTTCCGGAACTTGTCACAACAAGGACAAAATTACCGCCACCAGGTAAATAATTACTGCAAAATATTGGGTATATCTGATGTTCACTGATAACAGTACGCATTTTTTGGAGCTTTAACGAGTCATATACTACGTTTTACACCACTATATTTTTAAGTTATATTCAACAAAAATCAGTAGATCCGTTTGGATCAGTTCATTCAGCTTATTACCATTTTGTATTAGTACATACGTAACATGTCAGTATACTTTTGAAAAACATCTTTTGTGAGATACACCCAATATCTGTTTAATTTTGAGTGGTAATGGAAAAAATATTCCATACAGGACGGGGTTACGATATACAGACTGCGCCAGCCCGTTTGCAATACGAAGGAGACATAGTAGAAGATGCAAATTTCAATAAAGATTCTTTGAAAAAGGTGACAGAAAATTGAACATTTTTATTTTTAATTGGCTTAAGTTTTTATAATTTTGTACATATTTCTGCTTGACTACTGTACCTTTAAAAATAAATCTTGTCTAGTCAACAATTTGCTTGTTGTAAAGATGCATGAATCAGTTCAGATTTGGGAAACGTAAGCTTTGGCTATGAAGTGTATTATATAAATATATATAAAAAGTATCAAAAAGTATTTAAATGGCATAATGCACTCTCTAATATTGATACTAATTTGAAATACTAAGTAAATACTACTTTAAGATTACATTACTCAGGTAGAGAAATGGAAGCAGAATAAATTACTGTCGAGGAATAATAAATACAGTAGAAAACTAATATTTTGAATGCAATTTGAATATTTTCTTTGCATTAGTTATTGAATCAGGAGCTTAGCAGAGAAGGGGAGGTTAACGTTTAAAATCATTGTATTAAAAATATTAGTTTTATTACAATTCCGGTTGTTGTTTTTGACTGAAAAACATAGTTTTTGATATCAAATTGAATGTTTGAATGACTTTTATTGAAAGATATAAAAAAAATTGGAAAAAACTAAAAATTCAATACCAAATTCACAAAAAGTTCTACTATTCAGAATTGCAAGGAAATAACTCAAGTCGAGTAACTTTTAGTTTGAAAATCGATAAAAGAAACTCAAATTCTCACTTTTGAAATCAACTTCTTTCATCACACAACCGGTTATTTCCATTTTAACTGTCATTATTAGGATGTCTGAAACGATGGGAGATACGTAAGAGGTTGAATTGGGGTAAGTTGCGCATGTATATGACCAAAAAATGCCGTTTAGGACGAATTGAAATTCCGAGTGTTTCTTGAAATATTGGAAAAAAAAGAAAATTTTTGTAAAATCGTTTCAATTTTATCCTGATTCATTTGATGAAATATTTAAAAATGAGTTACACATTTTCACTGCCATTTTTTCTCCGCTACAATTCAATTCAAATTATTTTTCAAAACCATTTTACCTACAATCATCAATATCAAAACAATCAATCAATAATGTGTAAATGAATAAAATAATGGATATTGAATAGTTGTATGAGTTTTTTCTAAAAATGACTCACTGAAATAGACTCACGCTAGGCAAATATAGTCTAAATCAGCTTGGCATTAGTACAATTGTATATCTCATGTAATTGTATTCATATAGTTAAGTGAAGCTTTCTTACATTTTTAATGAATATAGAAAGAGGATAAGCGAGAGAATTTAAAATTAGGGTTCAAATGAGATTGGATAATTTGAATCATTTCGATTTGGGTATAACCGCTTATTGTGGTATTATTGTTAAATTTCGGCAGTGTGTGCTTATATACACAATATATACAAATTACAAGTAAGTACTTATTTATTTCAGTATAAAGTTGTAAATTTTTCTGGATGATTATGTGCATACTTTTTCGCCTCTTTTTTGAATACTTTGAAGGATGTTATATCTTTTATATTTTTAAGTAAGATGTTGAATATTTTTGGACCATGAAAGAAAAAAGAATTTTGGGTGACCGTTTTATTAAAGAATTCAATGTTTACGTCCTGATTCATTTTTGATCGAGTATCTCTTGAATGTTTCTGCGCGAAATCTGCTCGTTTATGGAACAGTCTTATTAGGCAATGGTAAATGTATCTATAGTGCATGAATATTTAACATGTTGGTTTATTGATATAGGTAACTCTCTTGTTAAAAAGATAATTTTTAATAAAATGTTTTGAGCGGTTTGTAATGGGCTAATAGCATTTTTGAATGTTGCACCTCAAGCAGGAATACCTACACTATTTTATTATAGATTCGACAAGAGAGAAGAGAGGTATAGAGTATTATAAGATTTTTTTGACAGTATGCCACGTAGTTCATAAAAAGTGTGCATTAATACTCTGAGCCTTTTCGTTACAAAGCTGATATGTCCCGTCCATTTTAGGTGCTGATCTGAAATAACTCCGAGGTATTGTGGTTTGTTCTATGGTCTGATAGTCAGTCGCAAGTATTTTGATTATCACAGTGCGGTATATGCATTTTTATTTTGTAGTTTTTGGTTTGACCACGAAGAGTGGGGGAAAAAGTCAGATACTTTGTCTTGTTTAGTACTATTCAACCACATGTATATTTTTGTAAATTTGTTTCTACTGTCTCTCTTATTTCATGCCAAGATGTTCCCGTGTGAATTAGAGCAGTATCATCGGCATACCATATTATATCGCCTATGAAATTGTTGATTCTTGTTATACTGTTAAGTAAATGAGAAAAAGTATCGGTCCCAAAACGGTCCCTTGTGGTATACCAACTACAACTTTCAGATTTCTGATTTTCTCAGTTTTCGAAAGTATTTTCATGCTTTTCCATTGATGTATCACAAGTAGGATTTTATTTTTCAATTTGTCAAATTCAAATGACATTTTCAAACGCAGTGAATGACTAGTGCCGAACAAAACGAACTTCACCGATGAAGAAAAACGTGATCAAATCATTGGATAGAAATCTTGGTGTTTGGTTCATTTGAAAAATGATGAATAGCGTAAATAGAACAAATCAACGTTTTCATTATTAATTTGTAATTTTATGAAAACCAGAGTAAATTTCGTGATACATCATTGGAAAAGCACAAAACCGCTTTATAAAACTGAAAATTAAATATGGCGCTGATAAGAAAAATAATGATGATGGTGACCGAAAGATGAAACGTCGTATGGAAAACCTGAGTTTTGGCAGAGAAAAAGTGGACATGAAAATGTGTTATGTGTTTTTAAATGTTTCATCAAATGAATCAGAATAAAATAATAACTATTTTACAACATTTCCCTTTCCTTTTTCTCAATCGTCTTCGTATCCCGTATAGCTTCCGAAATCCCAATGGTGAGAGTCTAAATTGAAATACCCTGTATTGTCGATGGAATCCGAAGTAAAATCACCTGATGAAATTCATGATAAATATTATGAGATTTTTTCGTAAGTTTTGTCCATTTTAATGTCATGTGTTTTTGTAAATCCATATCTCGAAAAATATTTATTCTATTGTCCAATACGTTCAACACGAATTGGAAAGGTCAAAAGAATCGAAAAGTGGGTGCCCCACGATTTGAACGATCGACAGAAATTTTCACATTTCGAGGTCTGTCCTTCTCTTTTGCGCAACGTTACGTGTAATGAAAAGTGGATCCTCTACGACAACAGGTGACGTTTAGGACAGCGGTTGGACACCGATGAGCCACCCAGGCACTTCCAAAGGCTTAAAACCAGCAGCAGGCGGCACTGGTCAACAGAAGAGGTCCGATCCAGCTCCACGACAATGCCCGTATGCACGGTTCATGAATCACTCTCCCAAAATTGAGGACATTGAGCATCGAATTCCTGCTTCACCCACCATACTCCCCAGACCTCTCGCCAACCGACTACCATCTCTTCAAGTACTTCCGTAACTTTCTCACCGGTAGAAGCTTCGCAATCAAGACCGGGCAAAAACGTCCTTCGTCAATTTCATCTAATCCTAAGTACACAATTTTTATGCCGATGAAATTAATCGACTTGTGTTACGTTGGCAAAAATATACCGATTCAAATGTTGCTTATTTCTATTAAATTGTATACCTAAGTATTCACTGAGATATTACAGTTCAAAGAAGACTCATAAAAAAAGAGGAGAAAACTTTTGAAACTACCAAATAATTACACATTTGTTTTCTGCCTAGTTCAAGCTCAAATGTATAGGAATTGTTACGAATACCTGAATGTGCCATTGACGCAAGTATGACAAATCCTTGGTAACTTAACTCCACTATTTATTTACTGGTGATTTACCGGATTTTATGTTACTTCATCTAATTATTTAAGATGTGAAAATATTCGTATTTGAAATTAGGGGACAATAAAGTTTTTGATTCAATGAGGTACAACTGTGATAATATCAAACTGAAACTTGAGTCAATGTAATTTATTTTGCTATTCTATGTTTTTTGCACGCTGCTGCACGATTAATGGCACAGGACAAATTTATAATCGAATCAAATCCAGTGATTCGAACTCAAATACCTCTAGAGCAGAATTTATTAGTCCATCATACTTTTATAATGATGAGGTAATTTCAATTTTTTTCTTGCACTATTGTGAAATTAAAGACACTATAGATGAAGTTGAACTTATATATGATTACCAAAAAGTTGTTGGTTCAAGAATTTTTGACCAAAATATTCATTACCAGAGAAACATTTCAACATAGGTATGTGTTAAATTCTGTATTGGAAAATAGGATTATGTTGGTATTTCCTTTTCAAAATTATCAAATTATATTTTTCAGTTTGAAAAAGATATATAGTAAAAATAATAGTAATAAATTAACGAACATTCATCTGTTTATAAATTTTATAAAAATCTTCGATAGTTGATAAAACATTTTTTTCAGCAGAAATTTGACCAAAATGAGAAGGAAAACATCATTGCAAGTTACTTTCAACCCACATCAAAAAGAGCTAACGAACTACTTAATCAATCCTCAAGATTGGATGCAAATAAAGTTATCAATACTTGGAGAGGTAACATATTGATCTTGTAAAAGTTAACAAGTTCTGAATATTGTGTTTTTGTAAACTCGCGTCATCGTATTTTATTTGTAATTGAGTAATGTATTTTGCATGTAATATACCAGATTCTTATGATTTTGAACACACTCTGTCTCGTAACTTGATGAAAATCAATAACACTCTCATGATAATAATTACAAATCTTCACAATAATGACTTAATTTTCTATACGCGTTTCACTACAACAGTAGTTTTCTCAGTTGGACTGGTATTTTACATTGATTTAAAACGCATTTTATACAAATTACCGACCTTAATTAATAGAGACTACTAATTGGTAAACATAATGATTCGACTAACTCTGGAAAATTTTTCATGAAAATAAATTCCACAGTGGTGAGAGATAAACTTTTTGTTTGGTCATTCAATAGGAAATTTGATTGTTTATGATCATTTATTCCCAAGGATTCTAGCAAGTTTCATTTTGGCCTTTATTTCCTGTAAATAGTTAGGTTATGTTAGGTCAAAAGTGAGTGAGTCTATTCGACCCTCCACCACAACCCCCAAGGGTTTATTGTGGCTCACACCTATTCACACTCGACCAAATGAACTCAGCACCTTAACTAAGCCGATTAGTTTGTATGGTGAGTGGTCTTTCAGGTCAGATGGTAAGCATACGGCTCTGCCAAACTCTGAAAACCTGATTCGGTCTCCAGCGGTGCTCTGCTGTTTCATCATTTTCCAAACAGAGACGACACGTACTGCCTTCCGATAGCCCGAGTCTTTGCATATGATGATTCAGATGACAGTGGCCTGTGAGAAGGCCTGTTAGACATCGTAGTTCATCCCCACTGTAGTCCAACAGCTGTTTGGTATCAAGCATCGAAGGGTGTATAAACGCCTAGGAGTGAGCCAATCCTGGATGCCAGAAGTCCTTGAATATTCTTGCCATCCAGGTGTTCAATGTTTGTTTGGCAAAACTTAAAGCGATGCAAATGACAGATTCTGGTCCGATGAAGCTGCTTGCAGCATCCTCCTTTGCAAAGGAGTCAGCAGCCTCATTGCCAATACGGCCAGGAATTCAGACCAGAGACAATCTGTTAAGTCTTACTATCGAGGGGAGTCGTTTTTGTCAATTTGCTTGCTTTACAATGTTGGTTGTTCTTCCCCAACAGAAAATTTCAATAAAAAACTAATAAATTTGATGAAACAGATGGTGGTACGTAACAACTTCAATTTAGACGTGATTCATCACATCCTCGATCAAAAACTTTTCAAACAAGCCGTTAAAAACGTATATCCTCACATCAGTGATACACAACACTTTCAAAACACTGACATTTGCAGGAGAGGCATCAGAAAATATAAGTAGAGTACCTACTAACTAAACAGAACATCAACATTCAAGACTGATAATACCTTAGGTAAACAATAGAAATAACAAAACAGGCTACAATGTGGCTCGTTCCCAAATAATTATATTGAAAGAACATATAATTTCAAAACCAGGATCTCCGAACACAAAAAAAGTTTTGGTCAAAGAAAACCAATTCAACTTATGCATGCCATCTGTTGGAAACAACCACAACTTCGACATAAACTATGACGCATTATAAACATTAAAATTCTGATCTACTGCGCTGTAAGAGAAACAAAGACAGACTTTAAAAAAAAGAAGACAAGAATTAAACCTGGTGGATTCCCTGGAAATTAATGAAGGTGAATAATCAAATTTCCTATTGGATGGCCAACAGGAAATTAATATCTCACCTCTGTTAAATTTATTTCCATTAAAAATTTACTAGAATTAGTTGAATCATTATCTTTAATTTTACATGATTTTTGTATCTGCTCTTAAAACTACCTGTTTACCAATTAGTAATATTTATCGATTAAGGTTGGTAATTTGTATAAAATAGATTGTAAATCCGTGTAGAGTACCAGTCCAACTGAAGAAACTACTGGTATAATGATAGTGTATTGGAAATGAAGTCTATATCATGAGGGAAGATTCATATACCTGTGCATATGATCTTTATGACCTACTTTCGTTATTTTTGTATGACTCCAAAAGGCTA
>WOGO01002395.1:0-28080 GCA_015342085.1 Leptinotarsa defecta | reverse complement strand
GTGTAATAATAGTTCTTGACAACGCTTCCAATCATTCGAGACAGCTCATCAAAGTACCGAATCAAAATTCCAGGAAAGATGAAATACGAAGTTTTTTAATGGATATCAATTTGTATTTTGAAGATTACTATACCAAAAACCAACTACATGAAGTTTTACAGACAAAAACACTTGAAAAGGTGAAGTGAAACTGGTTTTTTACCACTTTATTTGTAACTACCGTTACTGCAGTTTTGTCCTTTAAGGACATTTTCAAACTTATACATTAAACTAGTTTTAAGGGGAGCTGTTGGAAGGTAGGTTGTACTAAATCGTTTACTTGAACTATACATAATGTATATATGAAAGAGTATTGATATGAAATGTCACTTACATGGACACTATCGTCCTCAATGATGTACTTATTTTTCGTATTTTTTTCAGCATACTCTTTAATTTTATACCGATATCATATGGTACATAAAAAAACAAGTCTACCTAATGCCCACCTAATGGATGTAGAACGGCCAATCATTCGTTGTCATCCAAACAAAACATGTATGATATGAAACACAGCCGTCCGTCAGCGGGATGCAAATCTATAACCCTGCTTTATAGTAGATGAGACCGTGGGAGATCGACTTTCAGATAACTTGATGAGACATATTTTTTATCAAAAATATAATTTACCAACAAACATGCCTATGATAACTTGCCTATTGGAAAGTTCACATAGCTATTTTCAATTGAATTAATTTTAATCAATTTTAATAACCGAATGAATATCATCTCAACTGATAAATAAATATCACTGGAGTTCTTTCGCAACACCAGAGAAAGATCTTCCTCTTGAAGCTTTAGCAAAGTCCGTATATATAATGTCTACTTGAGCACGACTATCTAAGTTTTCAGCTATAAACTGGGTTAGATTGCTAAGATTACTAACAGTGGATCTTTTTTTCATGAAGCCATGTAGGAACTGTCTCGAAAAATTTGGCTGGTGCTGCAAACACTACCACCGGCCAGTAATTGAATAACTTTTAATTCTTTCCAGATATCAGGAAATGGTTTGCTTCTCAAAGACAGGTTAAAGATAATTTTCAATAGATAAAAAAAGAAGTAGACAAGATATTTGAATATAAATGGTGATATATTATAAGGCCCAATCGACTTTTTATCTTTGAAACTTCTAGCTGCATCAATGATGTCATCATGATTTATATAGTGCTTAGATATTATTGCCAAGCTAAGAAGTTTTAGAATAGAAGCTATTTGATAGGTGCGAGAGAGAAACTAGAGCACCCGATGTCCGTGTCATAGAACAGAACACAACATTACAGCTGCACGCTACCGTTGAAAGCGAGCGCGCATCCTCGTGTAAAGTCGAAAATCATTAGTTACAACACGCGCTAAATAATATTATTTGGGATGTCAAAAATGAGTAAGAAGTGTTTTTTTGTAATAAAAAAATATTGACTTTGATGAGAATTTGTTTAACACATGCTCTTGAAAATTGGCTTTCCGTAAAAAAAAAACAAAATTTCAAGTATGGACATATTCAATTAGGCAAATAATCGTTGGTTTTTATTGGTTATCACTCCACGTGTTACACCAAAGTTACAGTTTTAAAAAAGAAGTAAAAAGAAGAATTTGAAAATTTCGTCAAGTATTACGAATTAAGTGAAACTTTTTGTTCATACCTACTTATTCAAAATTTACAATTGACTATTTTTTTAATATCAGTTTTTGTTTTAAAACAAAGCCGTACTTTCAATTTCAAATGTGCCACTCTTTTAAATGTAAACTTTTTTTCATTAAAATTTTGCTGACTATTTTAAAATTTAAAGAATTTGTCTGTCTTTTGTGAAAGTTATGACCATTACTTAATTAACAAATTTAATACAAATGAATATTCTAATAATGAGTAAATTCCCTTACATTATGTGAATTGATTCGATAGCATTTAAATTTTCATTCTATTTTTATCTAATTTTTGAAGCTACCAACGACCTCAAGAAATCTTCATTCAAGTGATAAATAATGAACGTTTAGAGTCAACATCTCCTGAAGATGACGAAAATAATACAGAAAATCTTGCAATTTCTGAGGATTTGAATGAAGTAATGATTTTTTATTTGCTACTGAATCATTTGAATATTTTTGAAGAATAGTACTAGATACCCCTATAATAGAATTTATCAATGTCATATATTTTACTTTTGCTGCATTCATCATTTTTATCAATTGATTGAAATTTTTGATATTCTTGAACATCTAATAATCGTAAACTGGAAACTTAAAAGTTTTCTATTCATTTCAGATGCCGTCAACTTCAACATAATCTACATCTGCTGGCCAAGTTGTCTGTATACTTTGCAAGCAGAAACTTAAAAAATCAGGAAAGCGAGTCCTCAATCTAATCATTTGTGATCGAGAGTTTCTTTCATAGCTGAAAAATCAACCGATTGCTTACCATAAACTCTTGAAAATTGATGAAACCGTACAAATCATGGATAATGGACATGAAGAAGATGTATTAGAATCCGAAGATCATTATTTAGCTCCGATAATTCCGATGGTGAATAATAAAAATTATAATATTTTTTTATGTATTGTATATGCTTTGCAATGAACGCTTTTAATAACAAATGTTTTGAATTTCATTTTTTCTATATTGATGAATTTTTTTATTCATTATACTAATGCCGCTTTACGGCATTAATTTAATTTTAAATAATAAATATAATATTCTTTATTTAATTTCGAATAAAGAATATAGATTTGTATATAATTTTAAAATGTTATAATTCAGCTTTAAAATATAAAAAAATTGAATTAATTCCCAGTAGATCAGCCGGCAGAGTGGTGCCGGAGCTCGTTAACATCGAGGAATTCGTGTAGTGAATATAGTGTTAGTATGAGTAAAGAAATTATTTTGTGTGGTGAACTGAGAGTTATTTGGTGTGTTTGAAAATGCATTCAATCAGTAAACTTAAAAACAAGGTTCTTAGAGGACAGGGCAGAGAAATTGTGAACAACGTATTAAGATTTATGCAAGCGGAAGCAACGGCAGATGGAATAAGAATTCCTCTTGCGAAGGTACCAAGTAATAGTAATAATAAGTAAAATTGTAAATAATATTGTAATTTAACTTTGAAGGTTCAAGAACGGGTAGCTTAGGCCACAGGGGTTTGCGTGCAAACTATAGGAAACATCAAATCAGAAATGAAAAATATGGTAAGTGGTGAAAAAAACATTTTCAACTCGATATAAAAAAGATTTATCAAAAATCCCAAAATTGAGATGGATGATTTGGCAATTTTACGCAGATGCATTATTACTTTTCATTTCCAAAGTAAAACGAGTTCCTACGCTTGTGGAATATCAGGGTAGCAGGGAGTCTTTGCGAAAAGAAATTCATAAACTTGGATTTTGATGGAGAAAAGTAAAAAATAACAGGAAAATATTGATGGAATGCCAGCATATTCGACTACTTATTCGTCTACTTATGATATAATTCTTGAAGGAAATGCGGACCCATAAAGCAGAACGTCGACCTATTATTTATACGGATGAAACACATATTCACGTTACACACATGCACCTGTTACTTGGTTCATCACATTTTGACCACAATCGAGGTTCGTCTGCCCGATACTGATGATGCCCAACAGGCTGAAACAGCTGCCTACCGGTTGCTCTTAAATATAAATCAGATTGTGGATAATCGGAATAGTACTCATCTATTCATCTTTTCTTTTATGAAATTCCAGCATCTTAACTGCATTAACTTCTCTGGATTTTATATTATTTCTAGAAACAAGTGGAATCGTTTTCTGATGGCATTCCAGAATAGCTTCATGAATGTCTGCTAATGCAGCTGGCGTTTTTAAAGATTAGTCATACCACCAACACCAACATAAACATTTTTCAAGATAATTCGGGTGTCAAACCAATAGGTAGTTTCACTTATGTCTCGCTTGCGTTTACGTAGTGATTTTTATCAAGTATTCTTTTTGGTTTTTCACAGTTTGCCTTTAATTGACCGACTGTCCGTACTGATGATGACCAATTGTGAATGACACCAATGAAGAGGCGTACAAACCCTGATATTTTTTGCTTTTGTTTTGTCGAAATCTCTAGATGCGAGAAACGAGATTGACACATCTTTGTACACATATCGTTTCGAAATGTAAACATTGGTGTACGCTTAGCGCCCCTGTGATTGTAATGCCGAAGTACGTTGGATCTTTCTATTTTATAGAGAATGAAGAGTGCCGTAGGTGGAATGTTTTCATCAAAATATTTCAGATAGGGAGTTTGGGTTTGTGTGCATCTTGTGCAAGTGCTTGTGCATCTTCATATGTACTTCAGGAAAAGTCTGTATGTCATTTCCATAAGAAAAAATGGTAAAGTTTAATTTGAGTTGAGTTGAAACACAAAGCTATCTATCTGAAGCTGAATTTCGCAGCTTACTTCTGATTGGGTCTCCTATCAGGCAGTTGGCTCTTTTCTAAATGGAATTTAGCTGCCTAATTAAGATATACTTGAGAGCGGAGTCCTATATTTATGAGCAATATTCCAAAGAACTATTAAATGATGCTGAGATGTGTACAGCTTTCTAGTTTGAAATAGTGTTACTCACAAGTTTTTCAGAAGCTGATTTTGCTATTGTTGCATGTGATTGCTCCAAGACATATTGGTATCCATTATTAGAGAATAAATTAAACAACGCAGCTAACGGAATTGTGTGCCCTGTGATTTTAATGTTCGGTTCTGTCACATCCACCATCTTAAAGAAACCTAATGCCTGGTTTCTGGTGGCAGATTTTCGTTAGGATATAAAGCGGACAATAAGATATTTTTATAGGAATGTAGGCTTTCATGGCTGGCGTCAATATTTTAGTTGGTTTCCGGATTTTGCCGTGGTCTTCTTTGGTTACAATCTCCAAACGTTTCAACTGCTTCTGCGGCAGTCATCTTCAGTGGCGTGGTCGAAGTACCCTTATTGACATATTGACTAACACTTGACGTATCAACTGATACGTCAAGAAGAGTTCTTCGACTACGCCACTGAAGATGACCGCCGCAGTTGCAGTTGAAATGTTTTGAGATTGTAACCAAAGAGGACCACGGCAAATCAGAGAAACATATTTTCAAAGCACATTAAACGAAGAAATTTGACGTCAAATATATGATCCGAAATTTAAGTAGTAAAACACTTTCGTATTGTTCAATAAGAAATTGCTGGAATAGCCAAGCAAATATTTTCATTGATATGTTATCATACTGAGGGACGAAAGCAATAAAAGGGAAGTATTTTCAGTTGTATTTCGGATAATCAAAAATACAGTTGTTAAACTACCATACCATATACTACCATAGAACAGTACTCTTCATCATTTTCATGAATGATATGATTAACTCATGTCCAAGTGCGTAAAATATAATTATGTATGCCGACGATACCAATTTTCTTATATCAGAAAAATCAATATGTGATATGGTACTTAGAGCCAATACTGTAGCGAATGAATTCTATAACTGGTGTACTTACAATGGTCTAGTGGTGAATTTGGAAAAAAACATGCTTCATGAGTTTCTAACGAAAAATCTGAATAGGAATTCTAATTTATCAATAAGAGTAAATCATAGTAGGTAGCATTGAGCAGATTGAAGTTGCTCACTTTCTGGGAGTTATATTGGATAATAAAATGACATGGAAAAATCATATAAAGGAAACAACCACCAAGCTGAGTAAAATCTGTTTTGTAATAAGACAACTGAAAAATACTGTGTCAACTGAAACTCTGAAATTGGCATACTATGGATTGGTTTAATCAACACTCAGTTATGGCCTAATGTTTTGGGGTAGCTCAAGCTACCTAAATCAGATATTTATAATCAAAAAAAAATCATCAGAAGTATGATTGGAGTCAAGGCTAACACATCTTGTAAATCCTTTTTTCCAAAGATAGGTATTCTCAAATTACTCTGAATATTGAAACACAAGAGAAATTCATTCTTAAAAATAGCAGTTTACACAAGTACGATACAAGAAAATGTGGTAACCTACATCAACCATACTCAAGATTAACCATTGGGCAAAACTCGCACATATATAAAGGTACTCTCTGCTATAATAGATTTATAGATTTGTTCAATAGCAAACTTAATCTTGCCGATCTGAGAATTTTCAAAAACTCCCTGTACAAGTATTTAGAATCCAGGGCATTCTACTCGTTAGAGGAATTTCTGGAGACATCAACTAATATGTTGTAATTAGGTATATTTTTATATATGTCTGTATTTTGTTTTTTATACTTCTTCACGTGCTGATTTTTATATGATAATAATATTTTGTGACGAGTCCAGTAAGTTATACATTCTGTACTCCTTTTTGTAATAACTTCAGTGACGAATAAAGTGCTATTCTATTCCATTCTATTCAAAGGGATTTGAGAAACAAAACAATGTGTCACATCGAGCAGATATTGGAAGAAGTGAAGTTATCAAATAAATATAGTTTGAAAAACAAAAAAACACGATTTTGAAGAACATCAAACTAAAAATGTATGAATAATTTTTTTAATGAGTTTACAACAATAATGAACGAAAAATACTAGTATTATTGTGAAAAAAAGCGTCGGGCGCTTGACATACAAAAAATATAGACCAAAGCGCCCACGCTTTTCTCACAATAATACTAATATATTTTGTTCGTTATTGTTTTGAGCTCATTAAAAATAATATTTTTAACTTTCAGTTCGATGTTCTTCAAAAACGTGTTTTTTAAACTAGGTATATTTATTTATATCTAAACTTTGGGATCAATACTGATCCCACAATGATCAATGATATTCCACAATTGAAAATCGGAATTTTTTCAGAGTATTTCATTCCTCTTCCAAAGTTGGAGCGAACATTACAAAATATCACTCCATCTAGTGGACGAGGTACTAACCAACTGCATATCCGTAATTTGCCCGATTGACTTTAGGTCGATGATGGCCACTATCTTGTACTGATGAGTGGCTAATAAGCCCGAAACCGGTCTGCAAGTGTGCCCGTCCATAATTGAAGGTCGACTCTTTCAGTTGTATTGCCAATTGCATATGCAGGAAATTTTCTGTGAAGATTCCTGAACTGACGCCTGTCGGATATAATCCAACGCCCTTCGTGGTATTAGCCAGGGGAGTAGTTGTTTCCTGATAGGCGTCAGTCAATTAAACCTACTGTGTAGGTATCTAGAGACTGACTTGAACGTTTAAAGTTCATTTGCTTTGGATTTATTAGAAAAGTGAGTTAATTAAAAAGGAAAACGTATTGAATAAAATTGAACTGTTTTCATTATTTTACTAATAAAACATACCTACCAATTCTATTCTCTAACTCTTTGGAATCATCAAGTTAACTAGAACTAGATTCGAACCCAATTCACCATACACACCAGCTGCTCTAACTGGTGGAAATAATATGATTTGGTACTCAGTACCATGATGAGTATACCAATTGTTTAGAATCTGTGCAGTTATTTTTGGAATCCAATGCTGTTAAATATCAGTATCTTGCTTACTAGAGATTCGTATGCTACTGTATGTTAGTATTTATTGATTTCATGGATTACATTATTCAGAAGCTCAGAAAATTTACTAAACTGGTTTAGAATAAATGTTATTAGTTTAGAAAATTTACTGGACAGGTTTAGAATGACTGTAATCAGTTCTTAATTTTTCATGAGATATGATTTTCTTCAAAAACAAAGACTAACTTTTTAGTTTTTTCATTCTGAAATATTTTCGTCCACTGTCTTTTGTCCATGCAGGGTATCGAAATGCAGCGGTGAGAAAGGGGCGGCAAAATTTGAATAGCCTACTGGCGGCAAATGAATTAATCCGCCACTACAAAGAGGTGAAGATATATCTGTTCATCAAGTTGATATTCGAGTCCCGTTTTTTCGGTTGTTATTTTTCGAAATTAACAATTCCTGAACTAAATACTTAACAAAGGAAACGATGCATCACAGGAGACAGGTAATTGATGGACAATCAAAACTAAGTCCAGTACACAGTAAAAATAAAAATCTCAAAATGAAGAACATTATCTCGATTTGAAGAAATCTTGCTCTCCTATATTCATGAAAAAATATTTTTTTAAACTGAGAAACATATTCTCTCAAGTTGAATTTGAATTATTATTTCAAATGGACTGAATAAACGCTTCTTTTAAGTAAAAAAAAATATTCCACCAAGATTGTACATACATTTCAATAGAAATAATCACATTAACTCAAGAGAAGTAAGTAGACATTCTTTCGTCCTATATGGAGATTATCAAACTAATACAATCCATTTTTTTTCTGTTTGATACAGCTTTATAAAGATAGGAAAAAGAGCAAATATTCAACATTTGCTTCAGCAAAGAAAAATAATGTAATGAATGAGGATCTTCCTGTATAACTGATATCCCGGATGCATATAAAACGAAGCACGTCAAACTGCCGATGCAAACCGAGGATTGTGTTAAAAAATATTATCGCCTGATTCAGGCATACGTTTTCATGCATGCATAATCGTAGTTCGAATCTGTCAACGTCCACATATTACTTTCCAATCCATGTTTGTGCAAACGCCTGATTTTCCTGATGTCGTTTGAGTGATGCATAAGCTGCATCAGTTACAGTCTGTTACACACAAAACGCTTTATCTTCTCAACATCGCAGCCTCTACTCTAGATTGAGTATTAGATATGGGATCCGGTAGCTAGTTTTAGGTATTGAAGGTTTCTGACGAGCCATCCGTGAAACAGGGTTCAGTTTGGTGAGCGAGAGTTGAGGATTATCATTTCTGGGAAGTTTTCACAGGGGTGGATGGGTGGAGCTGAACCGGTCTTGGATTTTCCATTCGAATGATCTTCCTGTTGTGAGCAACATTATTAATGATTCCAGGGCTTACTATTCATAGAAACGAAAACGGCAGGCAGCTTTGTAATATTCAATTACCGTGAGGATAAGACTCAGAATTACATGTCATTAGAAGTATATACAGTAGAAATCAGATATAACGACCTACAAGGGACCGGATATACTATGCGTACTAACAGGACGACGCACAAAACGGATTAATTTTGTGGTAGTAAAATGTACATTAGTTCATTAGTCTTTCATTTAGCTGTTCGGATAGATGATTGATAGGTGAATAAAACATTTTATAGGAATCACATATGCTTCATTTCAGTAGTTGTTGAATATCCTAATGTACAAACATTATTTATTTATTTATTCACCAATATAGGGGTTACAAACAGATTAACAAATCCAATAGAGAACCCACTTTATAATTTTAGTTCAAGTGGGCTTTGAGAAAAAATAATGTTAATTTTGATTTTTTGTAAATTAAATTGGACAATCGAAGAATAACATAATTCTTATGAGAGTGACAGAGACTACAGAAGTGATCACAACTTATCAATGAATTTTTTTTCATCCCGCGTTTGAAACAATCTAAAGAGATTTCAAAATATTGAATATCATAGGAAATTTCGTTGAAGGTTTTAAGCATTCTATGAAGTGGTGAATTTTGAGCAGCATTTGTCCTTGTGCAAGTTAACTTAAAGAATTCTGTGCGCCTCAACGATCTACCCTGAACATTGAACTCAATTTTAGAATAAAGCTCTGGGCAGTGGACTAATCCTTTCATCAACTTGAAAATCATCCTATCCTTCATAGGCATAATATTGTATTGGCGCATAATGGGACTGTAATCGCTATTCTTAATTAGAAAATTTAATTTGTGACTAATGTAGCGAAGAAATTTGTTTTTGAACTCTATCAATACGATCTATGTTTATGTGGTACTGAAGATTCCAAACAACCGATGCAAAGCAGAACCAACTGTGTACATATGCATGATATAAATTGAGGAGAGGTTTTGCCGTTCTGAAGTTTTGACAGTTTCTTTTGAGGAATCCAATGATACTATTACATTTATTGACGTTTTTTCTATATGTGAATTAAATGACAACTTCGAGTCCATAATTATTCCCAAGTCTTTAACTTCTGAAACTGATTTCAGTTCGTGATTTTCAAAGTAATAATTATTTCTGATTATATTTTTATTTCTGGAGAATGAGATTGGCACGCATTTTTGTGGATTGAGAAACAAATCATTATAATCACAGAATTTTTTGAGCCGCTTCGAGTTCTCCTGAATTTCTCCACTGTCATATGAAGATTTTCAAGTCATCGGCACACTTATGACTGCCTTTAGGAACTCCGGAGGATACCGTGAAGGGAAGTGACGTAAATCCATTTATGGCCACCATTTGTGACCTGTTATTCAAATAGGACCATATCTATCTCAATAAAAAGTCATTCACACCGACTTCAGCAAGTCTCTTCAATAAAGTTTTGTGACTAATATTATCAAAGGCCTTACTGAAGTCGGTGTATACAACATCAACCTGAACCTGTTTATTCATCGAGTTCACCAAAAAATCGGTGAATCCTGTTAAATTAGTTTCTGTCGACCTATGGGGAAAGAAACCATGCTGTTCACTGATTATGATGTCCTTGACCGTATCAAGGATGTTAATATATATTATTTTTTCAAAAAGTTTGCCAAATACACATAATTTACTGATCGGTCTATAATTCTCTACATTGTGTCTGTCGCCGCTCTTTTAGATTGGTGCGATATGCGAAATTTTCCATTTGGCAGGAAAAATTCCACTCTGCAATGATTTATTGAAAATATATAGTAGAGGCGAGACAAGGTTGTTCTTGCACTGCTTAACAAAGGAAACGGGTATATCATCAGGACCTCCACATTTTTTATATCTAACGAGTTAATAGCTGTCAGTAAGGTATATTCATTAATTTGGACGGATTCGACTGGGGAGATGAGGAAAGTTGGATCAAATATGTCTATAGGTTGGATGAAGTTGTTTTTAAAATTTTTAGCGGAAACGTTACAAATTGTGTCCTCGGTATCTATCAATATGTTCATATTGCAAGCAGTACGTACCCTATCCCATAACTCTACAATTGAACTTTTTTCAATTTTACAATTTTCTTTTATGGTCAATATCAGAATCACATGATGATATGTGGGGATTACCTTTTTTTGGGCTAGTTAGCTAGAGGTTAATAGAAACTATTTTGTTCCTCCAACGAATAAACAAGGAGTTTGTGAATCGTGAATATTCATATATGTATACATTATGATCAGACGAAATTACGTGTTGAATTCTTCGTTATACATTAACCCATTAAGGACCCTAGGGTCGTTAACGACCCACTTCAGATTTTTATTGTCAAACCTAACTTCTTTTGCATAAGCAAAAGATCAAAACTTATTTCCATATTAGCATTGTTTACCTTTTCCATGCCGGGCGCTTGTTTCAGGGTTTTTGTAATTTTCTGGCTTCAGAGAAATTGCTGAAAATAGTATTTTTATCTTGTGCGTGCAATGACTTCATATCGGAACTGGTGAGTACCTTTTTTAGTATTTCATTGCTTATTTTGGTAAATTAGTACAATTATAAAAGATGTCTCACAAGTAAGGTTATAAGAAATCAAACTTCGATTGCGCGGTTGCCAAACTGCATGTGTTTTTTTTAGTGGGATGTTAACGACCCCTTGGGCCTCAGAAGTTCTTGAATATTTTTATTGGTTATTTTTTTAGGAAGCGCCCACTCACAGCTGCTGAGCTTTTAGAGCAGATAGAGAATTTAGAGGCAGATGATGTGATTCCAGACGGAATTGTGATATTACCACCTAATGATGGTGATGAGAGTGCCGAAGATTCAGGAGACGAAGACTGTAGGGATCCGGACCGTCTTTGTGCAGCACAACTAAATGCTGAAGCAGAGTTCTTTTATGACAATTCCGACCCCCCAGAAGAAAGCAAAGAAGCCGCAGAAGTAATTCAGGAGACAATTCAACCCTCTACTTCTAAAAACTTACCTGTGAATCATAATATTGGAAACTTCATTTTTTCACAAACATTGCCAAAAATTGCAGATTTCAAATGGCAAGCACCAGGTGATTTCCAGAAAAATGAAACCAATACTGATTTTAAATTTTGTCAGCCCCTAACCTAACTGTTTCCAGGGAGAGTGATCCTTTAGATTTTTTTGAACTATTTTTGACCCCAGAAATTATTGAAAATTTAGTAAGATTCTCATGCTTGTATGCTGCGAAAAGAAATAAAGCAGGATTTCAGTTGGATGTTGGCGATATGTACACCTACATAGGAATTCTCCTTTTGAGTGGATATGCTCCATTACCACGAAGAACAATGTATTGGGAAACAAACGAAGATGTTCATAATCCTCTGGTGGCCAAGTCTATGCGCAGAAATCGTTTTTTTGAAATATCTTCTAATTTGCATGCAGCAGATAACGATAACTTGCCTCAAAACGATAAGTTTGCCAAAGTAAGGTATCTTATTGATGCACTAAATAATAACTTTTTGCGATATGCACCTGTTGAAAGCAACATATCCATTGATGAATCCATGATTCCTTACTATGGAAGGCATGGATGTAAACAATACATAAGAGGTAAACCTATCCGTTTTGGATATAAGGCATGGGTTGCAGCACTAAAGTACGGATACTGTGTACAGTTTCAAGTGTATCAAGGCAAAGATAAGAACATGGATATCGACAAAGGTATGGGACTGGGAGAATCAGTAGTATTTCATTTTGCAGAAATACTGAAAAAACATTACGATGATCAAAAATTCTCCCTTTATTTTGACAATTTTTTCACTTCTGCAAAACTTATCACATTGTTGGGTCAAAAAGGTATAGGAGCAACAGGTACCACTAGAGAAAACAGAACTGGCAAATGCAAACTGATAGAAACTGCCACAATGAAGAAGCTTGATAGAGGCTCCATGTGTTCTGCACTTGATAACCATAATAATGTGGTTGGTGTTTTCCTTGGAAAGATAACAATATTGTCACACTTATGTCTAATGAGTATGGGTTAGAACCAGTGGCCAAATGTAAAAGATATTCTGCAAAAAAAAGATCTAAAGTCAACATATCACAGTTTCCATGCTCCTCTATCACAGAGCATATTCGAAAGACGGAATGGATCTCAGTGGGTTCACATATCAAAAAATAAGTGCCAATAAAATATTCCAAATATATTCAAATTCATACATTCATCAAAAATTGCAGAAGGGAAATACTCGAAAATTCAAAATAGAAATTAGAAGCATATGCAAATCCCGCTCTGGTTGACTTTTTTCTACATTTTCCCATTAAAACCGGCTTCAACATGTGGATGCAGTATGTGATGAACTAAATGACAATGTAATCGTCCATGTGATTGAATCACGGATTGGTTCCAGTGGAATAAACACCGAATGCGGAGCTGAAATACCTAGGTTTAATAATTAATGCCCTTGACTACGATACGGAACGTTGAAAAGTGAAAAAATACATTTTTGCAGAATCTTTTCAGTGTACATAACATGTTTTGGGGAACGCAATAACCTCAGATGAGTTTTTTCTTTCAGTTTATATATGACAAAAGATACTTTCCTGAAAATGGATTCATATTTTTATACTTTATTATATGCTTCATGGAAACTCTAAACTTCGATACTAATTTCAATATTTTAACTTTGATCTGTGAATTTTAATATTCAACAAGAAGTTTCGGATTTGAAATCATCGGATTTGAAAAATTAAATTTTTTTCACACTATCTAATTATGTGCCTAACTTTCTTGAACCAAAAGATATTGAAGAATAATATTAATAATAATAACGGAAAGAGAAATGAAAGTTTCTATGTTTTTTAGCACTTTTATTTGTAACTAACGTTACTGCAGTTTCGTCCTATACGGACATTTTCAAACTTATACAATAAACTAACAATGATTCATTATTCATTATTGTATAGGACGTACAGGATGAAACTGCAATAACGTTAGTTACAAATAAAAGTGGTAAAAATCATAGAAATTTTCATTTCTCTTTTCATTATGATTTCCTACCACGTAATCACGGCTACATCCATCAATTTAATAATGAAACTTCATTCACAAAGTATACAGATTAGAGAACAATTGAAATAAAATATGTGATCAAAGTGGTTTGTCGAAAAGAGCAGAGCTCTTCTTTCGCAAGAAGTTACAAAAAATATGTAAGTTTATAAATATTTGTAAAAAAGTTAGTATGGCGTTCATGGAGTAGAAACTACGAAACATTTTATCGAATTATGGTTCGGCTTGAGGTGAAATAGGCCGATTGAATACTAGACAAAAAAAAATAAGAAAAATAGATAAAATCTTGGACAAATATTACACGTTCTATAGGAGTCAAATATTAATGTAAAAATAGATAAAATCTTAGGCACTATGGATAAGATTATGCTACTTACTGTACAGTATGACACAACTTTGGGATACACTAACTTTTTTCACTCTAACAGATTTTTTTAATTGTTTTTTTTTTGGAGAATGTGTTTTTTTATTTCTTTTTCGAATATTGGTTTGGAATAAGAATGTTTCATTTAGTTACCATGAAAGAATATGCTCTTTGTGAAATTGACTTTCAACAGTAGGATATGTTAGTTAGTCGGGATGTCGTGTGTTATAGTCGTGGTTTTGTGATGATGCTTTATTTTTGCTGAAATACAGCACTTTTTATACAGGAGATCTGACGAGAAACGCGAATTTCTAGACATGATCAACTTCACGAATCTCTTTTGTAATACCTCTAAGAGATTGAGGTGTACACGCAGAACTGATCTACATGCTATTATACTATATCTCAAATGGCTCTCCACTAGGGAACTATATAATTGTTAAAGTTCTTTGTGAGGTGAGTAGTTTTTCAAGGAACGAAAGTTGTGAATCATTTTTTGCAGTGTTTCCATTATATATTTTATATGAGAGTCCCACCTTAATTTTCTATCTATGTAGACGCCCCAGTGTTTGATTTCTCTCAGGGAATCTATTTTTAGTGTTTTTCCTTGTTCGTCGACATCAAGAGTTTCGAATGGACCATCATTGAATAGATTGCAGCTAAAAGGAAGAAAATTAGTTTTTTTCAGATTCACTGTCAGGAGCCTTTGGTCAAACCATTTTTTGAGCAAGTAGAAATCTGTTTCTACGTTCTTTTATATATAACTGGTTTTCCATCAAAAACAGTTCATCTCAAATTTTTGTAAATATTTTTTATCCAATAAAAGAGAGACACAGCAAATTTGTATACGGGGATTCATGATTAAAAAACGTGACACTAGTAATTTGACGTGACATCCGTGATATAAAGACGTAATGAATAAATTTAGTGCTCAACTTCAATGTTCTTCAGAACAGTGCTGATGGATTAATATGACGGGTGTTGTATTCCGAAACTTTGAAGTCCGCCATCAGTGAGTTTTATAATTACATATATGATAACTTTTCCACTCGGGTCATTTCCATTTTCATCTAAAGTGATGCATAAATAACAAAAACAAGATCGTACAGAGAATGAAAAATATTTTGCAATCCTTTTTTTAAAGTTGTAAAGGGTGAAGGGGGTTGATCAGATGCATTATTTTCATTATATTATAACATAATTCCTTTGATGTAAACACAGCTGTCTCTCAGTATGTCTCATTATTTTATAAAGTTTCAACGCAGATACTATCCAGAAGTTAGTCAGGAAACAAAGGTGGAAATTCACTTACAGATTAATATATCCTCAGGTCAAACAACCAGAAATCAAGAAATGGGTAACTCTAACATATTTTGGAAAAAGAACAGAAATAATTGCGAGTTTCTTCAGAAAAAAACAATGCGGAAATGGCATTCAGACCACATGCCAGGCTTTTGAATGCCAAAGATAAGGTAGAGAAGTTGGAAAAAAAATCTGGAGTTTATAAGCTCAAGTGTCCGGAGTGTAATATTGTTTATGCGGAACAATGTGGCCGAAATTTCCAAAAACTGATGATGATACTGGTACTGATAATGAAAGATAATAGTTTCGAGAATATAATTGATGGTGATGGCTTCAGATAACTATTTAAAAAAATCATTTCATTTGTGGAGCCGATGATCACTGATCACAATGATATTCATAATTGTTGTTTCATTTCACCCTCTTGGAGTATCATACCATAATGCTCTCTCATATCAGAAACTGAGTTCAGTGTGAAATTCCATTCTGTTTGATCTCTCTTGAAATGAATTCAGAAGGCTGCCTCCTTTCCTACCGCTTGAACCACCGCTCAAGTCTCTTAAGGATTGGCAATAACGTCAAAATTTGACAAGACATCAGAAACATTATGTTTTCTGGCGAAGGATGGGATAACAAGTGACCTGGATGAAGTTCTAAGCTGATAAGCAATAGCCGATAGAAAAACGAAAAGCATACAGTTTTGATGTGTTGATATTGTAAACTTGGGGAAAACCTGAAATTCGTTTTACCTTCTTATCCGATCAAGCAAAAGTCAAGTGCATTGGGTTTTCTTCGCCTAAATTCAATATATATGTTGTTATTACGATATAATTATAGAAAATAGGTGTTTCATTTTTTCTGCATTCACTATGAAAACCTGAAAAATTTCATGAACACCGATACTCTTGAATGAATTTCTCGAACTGGACATTTATAAAAAAATTAACTGTGGGAGGTCAATAAACTTATTTTACGTCAATCATCAGACCTATTATAGTAAACAACTTCAAAATTTTCTTCAAAATATTCATGAAAATCCTGTTGTTCATTAGAAGAACGGAATAAACTCCAGTGTTTATAAAAATATCGAAAACAAATCAACTTGAGAACAAATTGTCCGAATCACCTTTCTATGCTCAGGATTTTCGCCTACTCATATAACTATTTAATTTTGACATATCTAAAGTAATATTCAGAAAAGTACACATCGTAGATTCGAATTTTCTCTTGTTCTCAATGTTCATTCTCATAGAAAAAATTATAACAGATTATGTCGACTAAAGTAACATTTCAAAACAAGACTGTATATATGGAAATATATGTTTTGAAATGAAATCTCGAAACATTATGCTCTCCCAACGTGTAGTTTAAGTAAACAAAATAGTACAACCTACCTACCTAACTACCAACAATCCATGTGTTTCATGTTCTTATGATAGTCAACATTGCAGTCCTCAAGTTTTTTCCCATATAATTTCAAATAATTCGGAACCCATCTTTCACTTTCTCCGCAATGCACAATGATTAGTCGCGATCCTTTGTTTGCAGGCATGTTAGGCGTACACACTCTCGAACCATCAGTCCACCCTTTCGTAACTGTCGTGAGTGTCATACCAAGTTTGGTCCAAATTGAAAATTTGCAATTGTTCTGGTCTATATTTGATTATTTGTTCTGAGTATTTGTTACGCAATTCCACTATTCTTCTGCTTTCCATAACGGCTTGACGTTTGTTCATTATTTTGAATGTAAATCCTAGTTTCTTTATCCAATTCTGAAGAGTCTTGTCACAGCAGCTCACGTTATAGCCGAAACTATTCAATGTCTTCTTTATGATTTCAGTTGTAGGAATCTCATTGCATTTGTAACAGTCGTATATTGTTTCTTTCAATTATTTTATTAGATGAACATCTAAAAGTTTCGAGTGATTATAACTGCACCAATATCAAATTTCAACACTCAAATCGCGATCAGTTCCTGAACTAAACACGACGGCGATAACATTCCCCAATTTCCCCGATTTCTATTCGTCACCGTAACAAGTGTAATTTTGTGACTCTTCAGCCAATCATATAACTCGGTTAGTAAAAAGTATTCAATAGACGAAGTCTACAGTCCACGTTCGGCTTTCTATGTATTATTTTTTTGGCCTTTGAGAGTGCCGTCAACTTCAAATATATCCACAATATCGTTTACTTCGATTATACCCACTACAGAAGGTTCTGGTAAATGCATGCCAAAAAATAACTACTTTCCAATACCACGCTGAAAATGGACCTATATCCAACAGATATTTATGTAATATACCTTAGCCTCGCAGATATCTTTGGTTCAGCCAGATAATACCTTAAAAGTGGTCTGGAGGTTAGCTCATCGACTGATTTCAGCATGGTCCTGCTGCCAGATGAATGAAAAATATATGCAAAACTAGCCTCTCTTAGGTTACTTGCATAAACGTCTATAGGATATAATACAATGTTCAGCGTGGTATTAGCCAGGGAAGTACTGTGTAGGTATGTTGGGTGGAATGAATGTTTCAAGATTTCATTTCAAAATAGATATTTCCTCATAAAAACATTTGACAAAAATTATGAGTCGCTGGGTCGGGGGATACTCTGAGGTGTCATGAGTACCACACCATCACTGGCCACGGAAATCCTTCTAAACAGGTCTCCACTTCACATCTTCTTGGAGAAAGAGGCTACACGGACAGCATATAATATTATACATATTGCAAATTACACAAAACTGCCTTATAACGTAGCAGACTAGTGGCTGACACAAAAAATTTTAATGTCTTCAACTGTGATTTACGAAATACCTTTTACAATTATTATTACAAGTGAATAAGTTTCTAATGGAGGTTTAAAGTTAGCAGAATAACCCTACAGAAGAACATGTCAACAAAAGTTAACAATGTCTGCAAGAACTGGATCTACTGAACACCCTGTGAAGAAGTGTAGAGTTTCAGCAGGGTCATTCTGCTATTTTCTAGCCCTGATGTAACCAATTATTTTGACTTGTGAGGATTGGCACCTATGGTAATTTCGGATTTGAATGAGTCGACTATACTAAACGAAGTATTCGTGACCCAACACCAGACAGCGCTGTTTTGATCCGTCTCAGGTCGATTCAGTGTTGCTAAGTTAAACAACGAATACATCGCAGTACTCAACTGGTTTTAACTAGTTGCTTTGCTGTGAAAGATGCTGTGAAAGACATAAGACAAATCTCCTTCGGTAGTTGGTGTGGAAGCTTCACTTCATAACTAACTCATGATTGAGTTAATATTTATTCAATATGGATTCATTCGGAAGTGGCAGATAATAATAGTTGTGAGTTGCCTCTTCAATATCTACGTAAATACATTAATATTAATGTGTATTTCAATGGGGGATTTACTTCAGTTATCATGATGTTGAATAAGCATTTTCTGAAATTTTCAGTATCCAATTCCCTCGTGAATTTTCTTCAATGTCTTCAATTACCGGAATAATTTATTGTTTTCAACAGAATAGTTTATTACTATTCATTCACTGAGTACAACGTAACTCGACAGAATGTAATCGCTACCGGTCAATTATCATATTTGCGAAATCATTCTACAACTATACCGCAATATTTGCTATATATAATCTACATTTCCTAAAAAGAGATATTTTCTACTGAGGCACTGCTCAGGAATATCCTATAACTTAAAATGCAAAGAGAATATCAGATTGGTTATTTGACTACAAGTTATACTGAAATGGAAAAAGCTATGAATCCTCATCATTCAATAGTAGGATTTTAGAATATTCAATATCATTGCTTTTTACTGAAAGAAAGATTTGGAATCTCAATCTTTCAATGGAGAACTGAAGTACCTGATGAACAGGTCATGATTTGGTACCCCTGAAATTTTTGTAGGGTTTGGGTTGGGTAGCCGTGGTCCAATGGAGAACGTTTTGCTCATAAATACGATTGGCATCTTCAGCGGTAGTTGGCAGCAATGCGTTGCGATCTCCACGTTGGCAGACTCGTTAACGGGTCTACCAACTTGAAGATACTTATCGTAATTATGGGCAAAACGTTAAGAGTTGATCTTTCAGATAATCAAAGATCAAATTCCATTTCCAGCCGTTCAAAATTTCAATTGTAATTTCTAATCAGTCATAAGTAGGTTAGTGGGCAGGTCCAAAGTAACCCCCCACTGCAACCTGCGAGGGGTTATTGTGGCTCACATGTATTCAAATTCTACAAAATAAATCAGGCTTCCTTAGGGAATCGATTACTTTACTTTGTGGATTATCTGTGAGCTGGCAACAGTGGTACTCTGTTCAATGTTGAAAACTTGATCCAGTCCGAGGCGAGGCAGACACACAGTATGCTAAGAGGCCTGAATTTTCTCGCGAAGAATATTATATTCAAAGGTTGACAGACTATTCTAGCGAGGACTTCATAGTCCGTCAGTCTGCGGCTATCTTCGTCAGATAGTTAAGCAACACAAATGTGTGGCTTGGGAAGTAGATCTCTTGTGACACATTTAAAAAAAGACACTCTCCCATGACTGCAGGGTACTTATTGAATGCACCTGCAACGAGACACCCTCTTTTTACCATCAGGTAACCTGTTGCCATCCAGGTCGGAAGTTACAGCTCTAAATTTGTATCTGGTGGACCATGTAATCAGCAATAACTTGAAGATGGTTGTGGATACTGACAATTGAAATGTTGACAGTTTCAGATTTTTCAATACATGTTAGAGTTTTGTACCTTGATTCTATAAAGAAGTGTGAATACATTTGAATGCTTAAAAAAAACAATGAATGACTTCATTCATTGTTTTTTTTATTGAAAATATCATAAATAACTCAAAATGCCATCACCAACCAAATACTCATTTAGGTTAGTTATTAGAGTAAAATAATATAATATACGAAATTCAAAAACATGAGAACGCTAATTTGTGAAGAAAACAAACTTGCGAGACCTGAAATAAAGATAAATTGAACAATAGGCAAAATATCAATAAAATACAAAAAATGAAAATAAATCTGAAGAAGTGAACTCTAAACGTTCAAGTCAGTCTCTGATATACCTACACAGTAGGTTGAATGGACTGACGCTAATCAGAAAACAACTACTCCCCTGGCTGATACCACGAGGAGCGTTGAATTATATCCGACAGGCGTCAGTGCAGGAATCTTCACAGAAAATTTCTTGCATATGCAATTGGCATTATAACTGAAAGAGTCGACCTTCAATTCTAGAACGGGCAAGTCTGACCGTTCCTGCACTGACGCCTGTCCAAAATTGAAGGTCGACTCTTTCAGTTCTGTGAACATTTCTGCACTGACGCCTGTCGGATATAATTCAACGCCCTTCGTGGTATTAGCCAGGGGAATAGTTGTTTTCTCATAGGAGTCAGTCCAATAAATCTACTGTGTAGGTATATCGAGACTAGCTTGAACGTTTGAAGTTCATTTGCTTTAGATTTGTTTGCTGCCAGTCTTCATGCATAACCCACTGACTAATAAGAAAACTACAATTATTCAGGACTCAACTAATTCCTTAAGTTGCGCTTCGATTATCTTTTCTAGCAAAACTAGAGCTATTCGGTATAATTCACAGACAAGTATAACAGATTTGTCCACCAGAATGGCGGCAACAATCTGTTATGGAATTTGGCTAACAGGGTTTTTCAAAGACGAATACCAATTTTTCAGTTATATTTTTCTGATCGCATTTTCATGACATGATATATAACCGTTCAAGATTCAATGTTGACTGGAGTCTGACATTGGGATGATCCAAACACTTTTAGAGGTAATTTTTTTGATCAAAATGGGAGCACTACCAGGGCTCGTCATTTCATCATGCACTTTTTCCAATGTCTATTACTTATACATTGAAAGTTATCAAATTTGTTTTGATGGCTCGCTTCAATCTCTCCAGCCTAATCTCATGGATCCAAGAATATTATTGTAGTCAAAAACTTCCAACGATGGTGAATTTGCCATTTGCAGGTCTGCATATGCCTAGATTGACTCATGCACATTATTACATTTTCACCCAACAACGTAATATGTCCTGAACCATTTTATTCTTCACTAACGCTTTATCAGCATTCTAGTTTTGGTTTGACTCTCATGATATTTAATCATACATAGACCTGCTTCGCAACCTTCAAAACATTTGATCTCGTGGTCTCGTAATCTTAGGCTTTTGATCTCCTACCAGTCGACATGCATCAATATATTTGGAGTTTTTGATTTCGCGACGTGCAATCAGCAAGCTTTTTGATCTCCAGCATGTATTCGCCAGCATGTATTTCAGGTAATATTTTCATTATATTGCAGATTGGTTCGTACACATTCAAACTTCTTTTTCCAAGCTTCCCTACGAACTCAATATACTTAACTAACCTTATTTTCCTTCGACGCCACTGTTTGACAGTTTTTACAAATCTTTCACTGAGTACAGTTGAAGCCTGAATAGGCCAGAATCCCTTTTTTTATGTGAATGTTGAAATTTCGCTAACTACGCACATTCGATTAGCGATTTTTTGAAGTGATAAATTCTTATGGGAGGGTAAACCGCTTCGTTACGTAACGTGACACGACGCCAGTGATTATGTGATTATGAAAAATGTGGTGATCAAATGTCTAGGTTTTGCTCACCGTTCTTCGATAACCGTGGTGTAGTGCATCAGGAGTTTTACCACATGGTCGTACGTTCAATAAGTCACCGTATGTACCAGATTTGCTCCCCTGCAACTTTTTTCAGTTCCCAATATTGAAGAGGCCCATGAAAGGACAGCGTTTTGAGGAAATGAAAATCGAATCGCTGAGAGCTCAAGAATATACTAAGAAGTATGTATTCGAGTATTGGAAAAATGCTGGCATAAGTGTATTATATCTGAGGAGAACTATTTTGAAGAAAACAGAATAGAAATTGATCAATGTATTGAGAAAAATGGAAATTCAGCTCATTTTTCGAACAGACCTCATATATGAACTTTTCAAACATCAAGATACCCTGAAGTCATGATGCACGATACACTCTGAATATGTTTAATATGAAACTAGACCAGTTGAGGTTTCATCAATGCTGCTAGATTGAACTGCGAATGTGTGGACTAAACTTTCCTTAAAGAAGACGCTTTAGTAAGAAAAGGCGATATGACGAATGCTTTGTTTTGAGTCTCTTGTTGCCTCACAGTGAAAGTTGCACAGAAAGACAGAGGACCAGTCTCGTTCGATGTCGGAGCTTGACTTTGCGACGGACCGTCTTTGGTTCAAACCCAACGTCGACTAGACATTTTTCTGGAATTTTTTTAGTTGAAGTTGGATAGATTTTGCCAAAGTACATGGCTGATGGTACTGCTGATAGTCGTGAAGCTCCCTAGGTGCTTCGAAGAGTTATTATTATTGCCTTCCCAGAACACTAGGCTGGTTATCATAGTAGCAGATGCCTTTGACATGAACAAATTGGTGTTCAAAACTATTTTAGTATAAATCATATAAATCATATATACTCATGCACTCATTTGTTTTATGTAGTATTTCTTATCAATAAAGAATAACTCAAGCTAGTTATGTTTTCGATTACTCGTCATATTAGGTATTACGTAGTATTAGGTATTACTATTAGGTATCATACGCGAGAGAGGGAGGTTGCATGACATGATATAAACAAGAAGTGTTTGTTATAAGTTTAACAAATATCTATTTATGATATGAGTGTTGAAAGTAAGATTTTATTTTGTGAGTAAAAAAGTTTGCGAGTTGAGCAATTTCACGAACAAAATAAAACTTACTTTCAACACAAATATTAGACAAAGTTTTTTGTACAACTGTTTCCAAAATAAAATAGATAAATATTTATTTCTATAAAAACACATTTTGACATCTCTTGTCAGTTAGCTATTTTCATGTTATCGCATTTGCGGTGAAGTCGCCGTGTCAGGTGACGCCGAATCACCTGGTTACTAACAAACAGTATTGTTTACAGCTCACCAGGTCACCATCAGTGGTGATCACTGATCCACGAATCCATGGTGGAATAACAAGTCTAACCAAAAGAAAGTGATGCAATCTTTCCGAAGACGTCATCAATAACATCAACAAGAGACTCAATCTACAAATATCCACCAAATCATCCACCATCAATATTTGTCTGATTCTAAATTAATGAAATAGGAAATAGAGAATTTCAGTTGAATGAACAATTGAATGTACACATTAAAATGTGTCGTTCAACATAAATATTCTTAAGAGAACATCTTTTCAAAGTCAAATGTCCAGAAGCAACTGCGGAATTTCACACGAATCATTATAAAAATCTTACCTTTGGGCCATTTCCTCATTACTGGATGTCTTTCAAACAGAGACATAAGGGCAAAGTCATATTCTGGGAAAGATTTTTCAATCTGAAAAATATTTATAATAATGAAACAAATAATTTTCAGTTATATTCTCTATCGGCAAACCTTTTTGAATGTTCCGGAAATCATAACTCTGGCACATCTTGGATCTTCGGGGTCCAAATTTTCTTTTTTGCAGTAGTCAGACTGAGCTAGTGAAGCCATTATTGATACCCTATCGTCATTCTGGAAAAAGTAATCAGAAATTAAAAAGTTTCATTATGCCTATAATGCAATGTGTAGTGCAAATGATAATTTACTAATCATTTTGAAATCTATCTATAAATTTCAAATTAATGAATAATTGAGGTGAATTTTACTACTTCGGACTTCTATTGTCTGATATGATTTCAATATGATTCGAAATCTATGAAAGAATAAATAAAAATAATAATCGTCATCTTGCATTTGTTCAGATGCCTTGCGGTACCCGACAAAATAGTGAGATGCCTTGAATAACTGACGGACTCTGGTAGACTCGCTTCACCATAACATCTGGTCAAGCTCGAGTCGAAAGTGGGTAATTTTCAGAAGAGGTGTGTTTCAGGGTGAATCCCGTAGTCCCCTTCTTTTCTGCATCTATCTATTACCATTATCCGTTGCGCTCAGGAGTACTCAAGGGTATAAATGCGGCGCCCAAGGAAACCGGAGGCATAAAGTCACCCATTCATTTATATGGGCGATCTTGAACTTTATGTCTCTGCAGAAAGGGATCTTCCTTGAGGGTGATGGAAGGGTGCACGAATACTATCGGTATGAAATTTGGGATAGATAAATGTGCAACGGTCCATCTTGAAAGAGACGGAAGCAATTTGCACCATCTGGATGCCAGAGAGACCTTGGGGTTGAATAAGGCCACTTTCAAGATGTGAAAGCAATGAAGAATACTCTACGCGGCAAGTATCAGCACAAACTCCGACATATCTGGTCGTTGGAGCTGTCGGGAAGAATAAAGTTGCTGCTATGAATATGTTTGCCGTTCCAATATTAGTCTAATCATTTGAGGTAGTGAAGTGGAACCGTAAGAAGCTGTATCAACTTGACGTAAGGATCTGAAAAACGATGAATATTCATAGGAGTTTGCATCCCAAATCATCTGTTCCACGGTTGTTCTTTTCCCAGCAACAGAGAGGGCATAGACTCTTGAGTTTGTAAAGGCTATAAAACAGAATGGTACTAGATGGAGCCTGTAAAGTCATCAGGAGTTTCAATTCCCTTCTTTGCATGGTCAGCAACAATGAGAGAGCAGAAACTGAAGCATTTTTCTTTGGGGTAGCTGCCCTAGCAGCTGATGAACTTGGTTTAGTTTTCGACAATGAACAAGGTGATTACAACTCTGTCACATTGTTGGAAACCGTTCAGCAAAACGTCCACAGAAAAGCTGCAGAGATCACCACAAGAATGGACCAATGCATGGGGTCTTTTTCAACAACGTTGAAGACTTCGGCTTATTGAAGCCGAAAACTGAGGGGTTCATAATGACCTGCCAGAATGGCAGAATGGCAGGCCATTTACGAGAAATAGCCCAAGAATCAGGGACTTTTGTAAAATATATCAGGATATTTTAAAAATAACAAATACAAATGCTACGAAATACGCAAAGTTCATCACCTTGATGACATGGATTACATAAGGCGGTACGATTTGCAAAGTGGTTAAGACGTAGAAATTGGGAAGTTGGAAGTTCACCAAAAATGTTTGGTTCAACTGTTCATCTGTTATAAAATTCAGAAACGTTTACATAGTGAAACCAATTTCTATGAAACGTTCGATATAAATGTTTGATTGGGAATTTCGAAAACAAATCAGCATTTGAATGGTGAAATGTAGCTACATTTTTCACACAATGAGTTTGATGACTACTTAGATGAATTTCCACTGAACTTACTATATTTTCAACAAGATGGATTCCACTCTATTATACAGCAATTGTGAGGAAACATTCAGATGCAATATTCGCAACAAAATGAATTGAAAGCAATGGACCAATTGTCTGGCCAGCTCGATTCCCAGATGTTATTATTTTACATTTTTCGTCTGGGGATATATGGATGATAAGGTTTTTTTTGACACCTGGTACAGATATTGACCATCCCCAACAAAAAATAAGAGATGCATTTAATAGTGTTACACTCATTATGATAGAAAATTTAAACAGATGGACAGACAACTTATGCGCAACAAAGAGGTCGTCGATTCAGCCTCCAATGTAGTTTTTCGTGTAGAATTCATTTTCTGTATTGGTTTAATTTTTCCAAGTTCATTATGAAATAAATTGTTTTTCTGTTTGATTATTGTCACTTAGGCGTCTTATATTACATGAAACGCTATGAAAATATTAAGTGTAATCAACTACTGAATTATGATTTTATTACTTCATCAACATTTGTAATAAAAGGGTCATATCCGTATTTGAGAAAAAGTTGATAGTGGCTATATTGATAGGAAACGTTTAATCAAAGATATATTTCTACATACAAAAAACTGTTTGGCAGGACCTTATGAGCCTGGGATGCCTTTTTTTATTTTAACATATATTATACACACACCACAAGGGTTATTACCAACGGCACGATGATCATAAAGTAAATTTCATGAGAGGTTATATATTCCTCTGTTTCTCTCCACTAAAAAATGTTCAACCGACATTTGCGTTCGACACATTTTCTTTCTCCTCCGCGCGTTGGCTGCGATGACAAAGGTTATTTCTCGAAATTTCAGCAACAATATCAGAAAATGTCATTAAAAACATAGTTTTGTGTGTATATCATATACATTAATAATTTGGGCATCTGTGTTCTCCTTATAGGAATATTCTAATCTCATTTTATTTCGAAATATTTTGATAATCTTCACAACAATTAACATTTACTAAAATTTCAATATGCCACTATCCAATAAACAAATTGAAATTCATCTAGTACGTTACCATAATGTCTATTGATGGTGTGTCAAGGGGAGTCATATATAGGTACGGAACACCAGTTGAGTTTGTTTTTGGACCATCGCTCATCGATTCCAAGCTGACGAATGGATACCCTTTAATTGCATTTTGAGTAGATAATGTAGCTATGGATATCCAATCTAAAAATAAAGAAGAAATTATTCTCAGCAAGAATTCAAGAACCAACTGAACAGAATTTTTGCGAAGGTTCTTGAAGTATCTAAACACTCATTTCCATTGATAAATTAATAGGTACTTAACATTCAAGACTGAATTTTATACATGTATATTTCTTATAATCCGGATCACCCTAAATAGTCTAAGAGCCGGTGGGAGATCAACTTTCACTCATTGGATAACTTGATGATATACATTTTTTATCAAATATAATTTATTTAGAAACCTGTGATAACTTGCCTATCGAAAAGTTTATACATACATACAGCCTATTTTCAATTGAATCAATTTTCTTTCATCACCTTCATTATTCTCATAATCGAATGAATTTCATCTCAACTTTCAGTTTTCAACACAGAGAATATGTTTGTTTGAAGGTGATTGATGATTTTCATTAGTTCGGACTTCTTTGTCTGATATCATATAAAATAATTTGAAATCCCTGAAAGAACTAATTAAAAAGAATATAACAATTATATTAAGCAAATAAAAACCTGTAAAACAATTATAGTGAAATGAAATGCAAGTTAACTTTCAATTTTAATTTTTTTATTTTTATTCCGAGCCAAGTTACTTCACTAGTATCTCTTATCATTTTATTTTTCATTGTTTCAATTTTTATTTTTCATTCAATTGTTCTATTTTTACTTGTATTTTATTCAAGTATCATTTCATTTCAGGTTTTTTTTTTGCTTGCTATAATTGTTTTTTTATTAGTTCTTTCAGGGATTTCAAATCATTTCATATAATATCAGACAATGGATCTCCGAATTAATGAAATTTACACAGAATATGCTGAGGTAGGCTTGCCTACTTATTTCTGTGCATGGCTACCTGAAAGCAGATGTGAACAGGTGAGTCGATATAGGTAAAGTTCATATATAAAG
>WOGO01002394.1:4972-15904 GCA_015342085.1 Leptinotarsa defecta | reverse complement strand
GGTGCCCATGCTGTTGGAGGTGGAGTGGAGGAAAAGGAGGTGCACTTATATTTGCTGCCACTCCTGCTTCTTTCGCTCTCTTTCTCCTTTTAGCCCCGGCGCCGCAAATTCGCTTACGCCTTGGCCTCTGTATTACATCACGAGGTGATCTGCTATGTCCAGCCTCATTCCGAGCGGTAGATTGGGGTGGACATTTCTGTTCATCCCCAGCCACCGCCTTAGATTGAGGTGAGCATTTCTGTCCAGTCTCGGGATTGGTTTTTGTTTTTGTGGTATTTGTTTTTGTGTTTGTTTCATTCATGTGTATCCCCACAAGTATCAAGGAGAGTTGGTCACTTTTGGCATAGCCCCGCATTACCAGAGGTGAGTTGATTACATTCAGCTGTCGGCACGATTCCTTACACTTTAGCTTGGGTAGGCTGGTCCACGGCGGCATGTTTCGCGAAGGCTTTTGGGGAGTTTTGATTCCTCTCACCCTACTTATTTCTGCCACTGACCAGGAGTCCGGCGACGCCGTCTGTAAGGCCAGATTGGCTTCCCGGGCAGGGAAGGGCCATTCTCCTATCTGCTACCTGGGGACGCTCCCAATAGGTAGTCCATCCCACGGGTGGTCTATACTTTTTTGAGACATCTCGTATGATCTGACTCTGATGATGTTTAATCGAAGAGATTTTTTTTGATACGTGGTATGGTGACGATGGTATCCAATAGTCGAAAGGTCGGATTGGATCACCACAAAAAGTCAACGTTACGCCAACATCTCAGGTAATATTCGGATGTCGTCTACGTCGTCTATTTCTTAGGCGACAAGTTTCCTGATTGGCCAATCCTGTTACCTCAACAGTCGGATGACTTCTCCTCTCTTCTTCACCTCTCTTCGGACTCGATACTTCACGAGGTATCTGAAGAGAAATTTTGTCTTTTGGCCTCGGTAAAAATTAGTAAAATTGAGAATACTGTTGTTTTCATTTTATAAACGGTATGGATATTTTGTTCTCTCAATATTTTTCCTTTGTCTGACCCCATGGAAAAAAAGAACTTAACAACATCGTGAGACTCCGGAACTCTTTATACCCTCGCATTGAATTCACCATCAAAATGAAAGAAAACAGAAAACTGTCCTTCCTCAATTTACTCATCGAAAGGAACCCCATACACTGAAACCCTAAATTCAATATGTTTTCTCCATCATGTGGGACCTGAAGAAGCAGTTCTACAAGAAATATAAAGTACACTTTCGATGATTTTTTATAAGATCATGTAATTCCATTGTAGCTTCAGAAAATATTTTTCACTGAGTTACTCGTCGTCATACTGGCTGCAATACTTTTCCAGACACCAACCCAGTTGTCGCAATTAGAAAATTTACTGTTCTGTTCATATCTGAATGATACTATCGTTTGGCCAATGAGGCTTCGTGAAGGGTGTTGCAGTTCTGGTGTGAAAGCAGAATTTGTATTAGATTCGTCCTACGTAAGAGGTTCCAGTTCTGCCTGTAAATGGCCGACTATCAAGTACTTCTTTCATCCATTAACAGGACTTTTATAGAAAATTAACAAGTATCTTTAAAGCAGTTCCATTTGATTCACTATTATTTCAACAGATTTTTCTCAAATGAGACCAATAGAAGTGGAGTGTGTGTATAAAAAACTCAAAAAGAAGCAGACATCACCAAGTACCAATCAATCCCAGTACTCACACAGAGGCTCCTCACAACTCAATGACAGTGGTCGTATTATGGCAAGTCAACAACCGTTCAGATCCATCCAAGTCGTGCAACAAAGAGCAGGTAAGTCTATTATGTACCTAGTAAAATCAGGGCCCCCATATTACGTATAGGACTAACATTGGACAGACGAGAGTGGTTGGGCGGCTTAAAATTCCCCCCTTCCCCAGCCGATTTTCATTTACCAACGAGATGAGAAATCAAAATGACTGAATTCATAATATATAGGAACACCTCTCGTTCCCTGTAGATTTATAGTTCAGGACCATGGACCTCTGAAAAATATACCCAATACATTCATGATATTGATATAGATATCAATTCACTTATTGAAGCGACTCAAAAACTGAAAGTATGATAAAATTACATTCACACTTTTTTGTAGTTTCTTCATTATGAAAGTGTGTAAATCGATGAGAAGAAGAATTAATTCTTGATTTTCAGGTCTTCCCTTTTAACTTTCATGTAATTACCGTCGATTCGAAAAAATCTAGTGGTGTACAATAATTAATTTTCACCATAAATATAAATTGGTAACACATATTTATGTGTCATAGAAAATTATAATGAACATTACATTGAATACAATAGGGATAGATATATGAGCCGCTTTGTTTTGAAGAAGTTTTGTTCAATATCCCTAATTTATGAAACAGAAGATTAACATTGACTTTTTCATTACTCAAATGGTCAAGAAGCAATCATATTTATCACATATCGTTTAAACACATAAATAAACATCACAAAACTGGCACGTAAAATTATCTGTTCTTTGACCACCACAAAACTACAGAATATGTCATAAAAGAACACAGAACAGAAACCATGAACTTTTTGATAGACGGCAATTTTGAAGGTGATTATTATCAACTAAAAAAGTTTATGGGGTTGTTAATGAACATGAACATGATGAAATAAAGATTGTTTGAATAAAATATTGGCTTAACAACCTATCAAGATGAAATCGTTTCAATTGCTCAATCGAAATCAAATTATATATACGATACGTTTCAAATAATTTAAATTTAGCGCGGAAAGTGACATTCATCAACACTAACACAAAATATAGGCCACTAAAACTTGTCCCTCGAAATCAAAGTGATGGCAAATGGAAGTATCTTTCGTGAAGTATTCATCTATGATTCTGTCTTGACATAACCAAGATAAAATACTATGATGAAAATATATATTTTCGCCAAAAAACTATAAAATTGAAGAGCAGGGATGTCTTCAGAAGATAACAAAATGAAGAAAAAAGTAATTCAGCAACATGATTGGTCGATGAGTAACATTTTCTTACTGAAGTTACATTAGAAGAACAAAGCTAAGAACGCATATGTTTAGTAAATCTCAAGGTCTCTTCATTTTTGTATGACAGTTTTCTCACTCCACATCCGATCTACACCGGCCTTCGATACGTTGAAACATATACTTGGTGTCAAAAATTTCACATCATCACTGTTCAAATTTAGATGTTTCAAAAAATAGTTTTCATGAAGAAAATAAACTTAGAGTTTACACCCATTTTCAAATACTTATCGAACTGTTTGAAACGTTCGATCTTTCACAACCTAACAATCAGATTGAATTAATGAAATCAGATGAAATAATAATGACTCAAGGCATATTTCTTTTGTAGTTACTGTTTGTAAACCTCCTAGAGCTCTTGAAGACATCCTAATGTATGAAGATCCGTCCGGCTACGACGACCAATGTGAAAACTACAACTGTCATAACGATATTTGTGAGAATCAGTGAAGTTATTTTGTACCTAATAAAATGTAATTGTCTTCTTGGATCCATTTTTTTATTATCGATGCTATGTAAATGATGAGAAATGTTTTGCTATTTCGAAACAAATTACATAATTTTCGATATAGCTGTCGTTTCATGAGTAACAAAGTTTTTACTACACCTGCGCAAACTCACGTCGAGAGTTAACGCAGGTGCAACATAAATTTTACTGCTCATGAAAAGGTTTAAAGCCGTGGATCTCAACTGCAGCAAAGTATGTCATTTGATATTTATTGTTATATATTTTATTGAATATTCAATGATTTTTCGGACCAAACTGAAATTTGGTGGAAGCTTAAAAAAATTAAGCGTCTGAAGGAATTAATTTCTTCGGTACTAGTCGTTTTCAAATTTCAGTAGAATATCAAGTACAAATTATTTTAAAAAATTAAAAAATGCTCTGCTACTGACAAAAACATAATTTGTGATGGACCACAACATATTTTTCTGTTTTTACAGACTAGACTAGGCAATTTTTCGATATTTATAAGTCATTCAAAAAAAGGTTGCCAATTTGGTACAATAATTTTCAACTACAACTACAACTGTTTGTACTGATGGATTTATGAAAAAATATGTGAACCTAATAACTGACTTCTGAGTTACTGAATAGCAGTTGCTGCTAGAACGGTAATATCTGTCAAATTTTGCAGATTCTATAGTTGCTACCCATGAAAATATGACTCAACTGCTTCCGTGGAAACCATGGATATAGATTCTAGACAGGGCTCGAACAAACCTTGGATTTTTAGACGCATTTGACCACTCAATAGCTTTTTCAACAGAAAATGGATAATTCATGTTCTGTGTCACAGATCACGTACTTTTTGTAGTACAGAAGAGTCAGTGATTCGATATATTCATTGAAACTATTTGATTCTCTGAATCCGACCTGTCCATTTGAAAACGATAACACTGTTTTCACCCATACAAAATGGTGGATATATCCTACTTCACGTGACATTGTAATGAAAGTTCTTGATTATTTCATCTCGTGTATCAAGTAAACCAACATAAATATTCAGAGAATAAGATAAAGGTACCAAAAAAGTAGGAAATATCCAAAGTATACGTCTACGGTAATGGATAATGTTCATCACTCTTGAATACCAAGTTATTCATTTTATGCGAGAATAAAAATTTCAAAACAAATTTACCGATTTCATTTTCAAGATCAAGTTAATTATATGTGTGAGACTTAAATTGTTTCAATATTTTTTTTAATCACAAAGGATTTTGTTAAACAAATTATACGTTCAAAGTCATAAAATGAGATTTCGACAATTCAACTTAAAAAAGCACTCCAAATCATACGACAGAGGAAGCTATCTGAAGACGGGGACCTGGAAAAGAGAGCGAACTTACCTATAGAAGTGATTATGGAATAATATGTACGAAACTGTTATTTCCAAGTGAAGGGCGTATTCTTTACACAAGATGAGGGACTGCCGATGGGATCGCCACTTTTACCAGTTATAGTCAACATATATATGTAGTGGTTTGAAACTCTGGCCATTGAAGAAGCCCACAAAAATCCCGAGTCTGATTGAGATACGTTGACCACACCTTTATAATATGAAACCATGGGAATACTGAACTAGACGCCTTCCTAAAACACACCAACAGCGTAAGACCTTTCATCGCTTTCACAGTGGAGAAGGAAGTCCACAACGAATTGCCATTCTTAGACGTATTGGTGAAGAGGATACCGACACTTCTATGGGAAATATCTGTTTACCGAAAACCCACTCATACGGGACAATATCTGAACCACGAATCCAACCACCATCAATCAACTGAAAGAGGAATCATCAAGACTCTATTAGACCGTGCCTTCGTGCTCTATAATACAAAGGAAGGTCTCGAGAACGAACTGGACATCAGAAATGATCTTCAACGAAATAGCCACTCCAAAGCAATGGTGGGATAGACTTTGGCTAGAAGACAGCAAGATCCTCGCAAAGAATAAGAGAAGCCGTCACAACTAGTCCTTGTACTTCCCTAGATCAGAGGATTATCGGAAAGAATAAGAAGGATTTGGTTTAAGTACACCATCAGAACCTGCTTCTGTTCTGGAATCACTATCCGTAGCAGCCTCACGAAAACCAGGCCACCAAATGCGAACTACGATTCCAATAATTGCATTAACCGCCGGATACCATGTGAGTGTGGAAAATCCTATATCGGGGAAACTAAGAGGTCATTGAAAGTTCGCATTGCCAAGCACAAACACACAGCGAGGGGAAACCAGCAAATCAAGAATAGCAGAGTATGCTCGGACCTATCAACATCGAGTGGCCCCAAGCAGAGATCATATAGAGGGAGGAACACTGGTTTAGGAGAAAATTCAAAAAAACCGCATACATTTTGTCCAACAATGTTATCAGCCAAGCCAAGCTTGCGAATCTTTATTCACAACATATGAAAACCCGTTTTCAAATTAGCTATATAAGGGCTAGTGTTATAAACCATTGTTAGTTTAATATGTATAAGTTTGAAAATTTCCTTATAGGACGAAACTGCAGTAACGTTAGTTACAAATAAAAGTGGTAAAAACATAGAAAGTCTCAATTCTCTTTTCTTCATTATGATTTCCTACCGAGTAGTAACGGCTACATCCATCAATTTGCCAATCTGATTGGAAACCGCACGCGTTTAAAATAAATATAATTAGCACATCTGTAGATATGTAATGGGGATTCATCATATCAATATATTTCTACCTCGGAACTTGCCATTTAAAATGTTTCAATAACTAATCGTGAGCAGTTGCACAGCCGTGGTGAATTATGAAGAGATCCAACCTTCAGTTATAAATTATGCAGTGACATGTCTGGCAAATCCATTAGTTTAAAAACTATGTTGGATAATTTACAGCTTTGCTGGCATCGCAAACTGTATCTGCGATCGATGGATAAACAATAATTGTGGCTGAACTCGGTGTAGACAATGAGAGAAGGCTTATTGTATGAGATAAACAGGAGACCGACTTCGTTCTCATCCGTATTCCGTGGAAAGTAACACCGGTAGATGCCTAGCGGGAATAACTGATGATCTACGATCAGGGTTTGAAGTGAATAAATTTTTAATGACAAATAAAAAATTGGGATTGTTGACAGCAGGGTAAAAATCGAAGGTTATATATATTTTTCAATGTCACATCATAAAAAAGAAGAAAACAAATTATTTTGTTCAGAAATAAAAAAATGGGGTGGAACACCCTCAACCTATTCTCCTATTCCTATTCTCAGACCTACTGAATATACATATAAAATTTCATGGAAACCAGTTGAGCCGTTTCCGAGAAGTATAGCAACAAAACATTGTGACACGAGAATTCATATATTAGATTAGCGATTATTTCCGAACCAAAACACATTGATTTTTGTTAAAGTTACGACAGACGTTTCAGTTTGCATATTTTCTTTGATTTGCGATAATGTATTATTCAATGAGCGTGAAATGTGATTATTACTCACGAGAATGTTTGTCGTCGCGAGCCAAAGACGAGCATCGAAAATTCAATGGTTTCTTAGTAAACAGAGCTTTTTGATGAGCGCAGTTGCAGTAATATGGTTCAAATAACTACTATCAACCTATTTGAAAACGAGAAATTATCAGGTTGTTTCAAAAGTTTGTCCATTTTAATGTCATATGTTCAAATCACAAATCACCAAACGAAAATCAAACGAATTGAGCGTCGAAGTTCTGCCTCACCCATCATACTTCCCAGATCTTTCGCCAATCGACTACCATTTTTTCAAGCACTGCAAATGAAGCAAAATTGCATTGCGGTCAGTAAATATAAAATATACTCTCTTGATATATTTAAATTTACACAATGTTCATGACATTTAATTATAATTAATAATTTTAATTTCTTTATTATGAAAAATACTGTAGTAAAACACTTGTTTGAAGAATAAGTTTCATAAAGACTGACAAAATTTTTGTTATTTGTTTGTTATTTGTTATTGAAAGAAACATTCAAAAATGAATGAATTAATTGATTTGATATCGATGATGGAATTTATATATTGACAGATTTATTATTGACATCTTTAATTTATGACCTTTAGCAATATATTGCAATAACTAGCTAGTTTATTAGTTACTAGTATATTGAAGTCATATCAACACTTTTTCATGTATATTTGAAATACATATTTTTTATAAATATTCCAGTACCCAACAATCATCACAGGGGTCACAAAATTTTTTTCACTACATTATTGGTGATAATGACAATTGGCAACACTGATATATATTATGTATTTATGATTGTGTGTTTTGTATATAAATTAAAAATGAAATGTTTTATTTGAAAAGTTAAAAATGAATGCTGCATTTTGCAAGAAATCTTGGAAGATGTTCCGACTACTTTTGTCATCAAGTCGTTTTTCACGACGAAATATCCCTATTTCCAATGTATCTCAAAGAGGATATATCGTGCTGTAAGTATTTTGAGGTTATGTAAGTATCTTTTTGTGAATTTATATATTTCTCAGTATCCCAGAAATTGGAGAGGAAGCACCTGATAGTAATATTTTCATTTCGAGTGACGGCTTACCGGAGTTCAAAAATATTTTGATCGAAAATTGTATGGCAGCAATTGCAAAGCAGACCTTAGAGTTTGAGGAAGGAGTCAAAAAGTTAGATGAATCTCTGAGTGCTAATCTATCTCAAGACATATTCAAAGAGATGTTCCAGCCCTTGGAACGTCTTACCGCTCCTTTAGATTTCACTTGGGGCCTGTCTAAAACTTTATACTTTGGCAACAGTACTTTGATGCCCACTTCCAGCTACCTGGCAATTCATGAAAGGGCAAGAAAAGCGAGGGCTTCTAAGTATACTCAGAGTGGTATTTACAATGCTGTGAAGTTTGCTAAAGAAAATGGCAAAAAGTACAGTAGCGAAGAAGTTAGACTTTTACAAAAATTTGCCATTGAAGGTAAACTGAACGGTTTGGAACTTGATGCTCGAGGGAAAACTATCTTGACTGAGTATACCAATACTTTCAATAAACTTAAAGAAGAGTTTAGGCGTAAAACGGAAATATCCACCAAGATGTTCTCCCATACGGTGACGGACGGAACGATAACTCGGGACTTTCCTGTGGATTTACTGAAAGTGACGTCTACTGATCCCTGTTATCCTATGAAAGGACCTTGGAAACTGACACTACAGCCCCACGTCTACATGCCGGCCATGGAATATTGCTCTGATCGCCAGGTACTGTTGAGAATACTTCTGTTCGAATATCAGAAAAAATATAGAGTTGCCCTCCCTATTTCATGCTCCAAACAATCATAATGTCTATCAACCTCATTCACAAGATATCACCACATCAAAAACAAGTAATTGCCAAACCAAGTCAATAGTAAAGTTATTCAAGAAATTAAAAATTTGAATGAATGAAACAGTATACAAAACAATGTCATAGATGTTAGCATACGAACAATATTATAATAGAATCAATCATATGTCTAAAAGAGTGATACAATCAAACTGAAAAGTTCACCCTGAAAATTTTCTGCGTAATATAAACCAGTGAAAAGTTCAATTAGTCAGTAACTTGTGTGATAGAGGTTTGTGTGCTAATAAACTTGCTAGAATTGTGACTACTCAAAAAAGAATAGAAGGGTATCTCTGTATTTTTTGGAGGTTTGAATGTTGCATTGCTTTTATGCTACTTTTTTATGCTACTGTTTGACTTGTTCATTTATTCCAAGTCTTTAGCCTCATTTCATCGGCTTATTACATTTTTCCTCCCATTTTTTCATTAATTGTAACTGTCCTGTTCCCTATATTAGTTTGTTAAGTGTCTCACCTAGTTTTCTTGAGTGTATTTGTAGTATTTTTTTTTGTTTTTCATCAATCCATTTTCTGATTTGGTTCCATATCCTAGATTTTAGTAGTCCCAATATACTTATGGGTATACTGCGTGTTTCCTAACAGCCCACAATATTGAAAAAAAGAATGTCACTGACTTTTTTGTGGTTTTTATTTTTTTTAGATTGAGCAACTAAAATTACAACTTTTTCTTCATATCAAGTTTCGTTTTCCAGAAAAAAATCACTTATAAAAACAATCATTGATTGTCTGACACAAAAATACCTTTTTGAAAATGAAGCTAGATATGAAGAAAACACAGGTGACGAGTAAGTTTTATTTTTGGTTGATTAATCTAAAAAAATGAAAAACTACAACGAGTCAATGGTGTACTTTTTTCCCAATATTGTTGGCTGTGGTGGCCACTGAGACTCCACCAAACCTTATAATTTCAATATAGTTAGGGCTAAATAAGCGCTTTATTACTTCAAATAACCGTAGCAAATTTCAACTATATCCCTATTTCCTAAATCCTAAATTTCAACTATTTGCCCATTTAGTTGTGACTTCGAATTGATATTGTGTATTATAAGAAAACGGTTGTGTATTGACAGCGGATAGCTGTAATGTAAATTGTCCCCCTTTTGAAGAAAAGAGAATTGAAACTTTCTATGGTTTTTACTCTTTTATTTTTAACTAATGTTACTGCAGTTTTGTCCTATAAGGACATTTTCAAATTTATACATTAAAACTTATATATGCATAAGTTTGAAAATGTCCTTATAGGACGAAACTGCAGTAACGTTAGTTACAAATAAAAGTGGTAAAAAACATAGAAAGTTCCAATTCACTTTTCTTCATTATGATTTCCTAGCACGTAGTAACGGCTAAATCCAACAATTTATGTCCCCCTATTCTTCATATTAGTTATCTGAGGGACCAGTGTGCAGTATATATCAATAAATCACGAGGTTCACTAGCTATTAATTTCATTCAACAGGGTACTTCTGCATCTTTCATGGTATAATGTACAGAATACATTATACTTCCTGAAAACAATTAGTAGTTTAACAATTGAAGCAACTATTATTTATCTTACGATTGTCTACAATTCAAACAGGTTCTGAAAAAAAATTTCAATACCGATTTTATTTCACATTTTGACTTCTTTGTCATTTATCATTTTTTTCCACTACATAACATTTTCAACATACTGGATGATATTGAAATTCTTACTTTAGATTTAACAAGTAATTTCAAAGACATATAATATACATTATGTATCAGTCAAGTGGAATAAATTCAGTAATATATTATGGCAGAGTCTTCGACAAAATGTTTGAAGACTGGTATTTTTATACATGTTATGTCATGTAATAGTGAACTTTTTTATCTAAAATGTATATTTTTTAATTTTTGTATTTTTCTGAATGATCTAGACATACTTGCATGTATTATAATTTGTCTCTCCTCATTAAAAAAAATATTTTTTGATTACACATATTTGCTGCAACACACTCAAAAACTATTAAGTACTGTTGTATTAATGTATAATATTTATAATAATAATAATACTTTAT
>WOGO01002393.1:0-15904 GCA_015342085.1 Leptinotarsa defecta | reverse complement strand
ATTCGATGTATTATTTGTGACCATATTGGAAAGAAATGAATTGTGGTATCGGTGCACTAGTTGTGAAATTTGGGCACATTCTGAATGTTCAGGTGTAGAGAGTCCTGAAGGATATATTTGTGACTTTGAGTTTTTTGTTTCTATTTTTGTTTTTACCATATTACTTATATTAACTTTAGTATATGGCTTTTCTTAGAAATTATTCTTACTTTAACTATTAAAATAACTGGTGGCTCCCATTATCTGCATGATGGGGTAATGAGAGCCAAATGCATTTTTCAATTTTTTTAAAATAAATTCTATTATAATTAGTTTTGTTCAAAAATATCATATGTAACAAGAATATATATGTAAACCTTCCCTATATCAATATTTAAATTTGATTATAAGCTAGAAAGTATGATTCAAAAACAAAATATTTCCTTAGGTGGCTCCCATTCCCCCTTTCCCCTACTTATGTTTATGAATTTCTATTCCAAATAATTGAGTTTCCAACCTGAGGTTATTGGTGACATTTTACATTGTACTCAGGACAATTTAAAACCACAATTATTTGCACAAAGTTAAATTATTTAGATAGAGATTTCTGTTTGACTAAGGAAAAAAGCAGTATAACTGGGTTCTAGACATTTATTGGAACCTGGAACCTCTTTTTGCAATTATTAAACAAGAGACGAACAATTCACACAACTTTTTCGTCAGGACGAGGATCTGGTTTACTGCCATGATATTGACAGTCTAATGAATGAATTTGTTCATTGATTACAAAAAAGAAAAATGAAAAATTTTTATTGATTCACCAAAAACAAGCTTGAAAGGTGTGTTATTAAATACTATAAATATTTATGCCTCACAGTGCCTGTGGTAGGTACATTCAAGTCATGTGAAGGAAACTTACGAAAATCTTACTATCATTTTAGAGAAAAAATTAACTATACAGCTCATGATTGGATGCTGTGTGGCGATTTAAAAGTTGTCTCCATGCTCCACAGCAGAGCAAGGGTTCAACATTGGTTTCATAAACAATGGCGCTTAAGGAAAACTTTGAGACCACTGCGCAAAAATCTGGGTTCAATGAAAAAATTTGTTAAAGCTTTGTCTAAAGATGGTGATTGTTTTGAATATTTGTGTGCGAAATTTCCTCATTTATCAGAGGCACGTGAGTGAATAGCAAGGGAAATGGTTTCATCAGGACATAAAAGAGATGGAGAAGCGATACCAGGGATGGTGGAATATCAAAATGATGTGTGATTACCTACTGTTGGTTACTTCACAGAGAACAACAAAACACAATTCATAGGTGAAAAAGCTACGCAAGAAATTTTACGAAGAAAAGGGAGAGAAAATAAAAAATATATAATTTAAGCATTTTATATTATAATTTGAGTTATTGAATATGATTGTAAGCGAAAATATAACCAATTTATAAAACTATGATTTGCTAAATTTGTATAGGTATATCAGATTCTCCCTATTTTTTTAAAATAATAAATCGATAACATATTGCGAAAAAATCATGGGGGATAAAAAACTGCTATAAAATATGGTTTCAGCATACAAAAATGCATAAAATTTAGGTAATTTGTTTAAAAAAGTTCACAAACATTTTTTATAGGTCTGTGTAAAGGACTAGCTCTCTTTTGATCTATTTTCTGCCCTATCCAGTATTTCTTTGAAGTAGATCTGCTCAGCATACTTCAAAGTTTTTCTGAAGATTGGGTAGGATCTATACATTTCCTTATATGATGTGATGATCTTAGGTTCTTGGCAGATTTTAGTACCTTTTGTCAACCAGGGTTTTTTTTTATTTTGATTTTTCGAAGAGGAAACGATTTGTTGAAATTTTCTAATAATCCTCAAAATACCTCAAAACGGCGATTATTATCAACAAAAAAAAAGCCAGTTCGTTTGCTCACAACGTTGATAAAACCTATTATAGTTCTGCTTGCTTGACAGTTTAGAAAAAGCTTCAGTGTCATGATCTGATAGCCCACAAGGAATATCAGAGCAATCAGTAATTGCGAGATTTAAATTATTGAAAATATAGTCAATTACTAAAGACGAGTATTGAGAGAAACAAGTATGACAGTTGACATGCATAACTGAACGAGGTAAGGAGACTAGATAAAATGCTTATGCAGCGTGAGTCTTCAAAATTGATATTAAAGTCACTTGCTAGAATAACCGATTTTTTTCATAAATTACATCTCACGATTTGATCTCCACAAACTTTATTTGAAAAGTATATCACGGCATGTTTCGATAACACAGTAACTTTATCAAATCACTGTTGATAAAGAGGTTCAAATCACTGTTGATAAAGCTGCTGTGTTAGCGAAACATGTGATATATTTTTCAAATAAAGTTTGTGGAGATCAAATCGTGAGGTGTAGTTTATGAAATTACTATGAATCTTTATCAAGTAACGGCCGAATCAATCAGAAGAATAACCGATGATTTGATATTTGGGAGAGTAATGATTCCAAATGTTCAACACAAAATTTTGAAATCATTGAGTACCTTGGCAGTGAATCACCCGTTTTGAGTCAGTGTTCAGAGTCAAAAGGACTAAATTAGGATAATTCAGGCTTTCTAAGAACATAAATAATTCATCAATCTTGTTGCAGAGTAACTAAATTTTCAATAGTAGGAGCGTCAATTTCTGGGTTGAATAGGGGGTTTTTAAAATTAGATATTAAGTTGTTATTGACCTGATGAAGGAAGTTTTCGTAAAATTTTTGACCATTTCCTTCTAGACATGACAACTACTTATATAATGAAAGATTTTGATCTAACCTGCTGACTACTTCAGTTTTTGTTACAACTCCTGTAGTACTAGATCCATCACCTTCATTTGGACTTCTTTGGGTAACATAGTATATTTTTTTATTTTCATTAAATTTATGGCTGTAGCCGTTAATACGTGCTAGATCATCATCATATATACAAAAACTTTTATTTATTGTAATCGCTTGAAAATGTCCCAATAGGACGAAATTGCAGTAACGATAGTTATAAATACAAGTGGGAAAAACATACGAACTTTAATTTCTCATTTATTTTCATGTTTATCATAGCTGCTAGTTCTGAAAGTAGTAGTAGTTTCCGTATTTAGTAATTTCTAGTAACAGTTTCCGTACTCAGTAATTTCATGTGGGAAATCATGGCTTTAGATAGGAAGAAGGTCCCTGCTTTATTGAGGAGGGTTGTATAATGTCTTAATATTGTAGTCAAGAATGTGCTTTCGATGAAAAGCTTCAAATAATGCTAAATCATTATTGTAAATATGTTTATTTCATCCTTTCTTTATGTGAGGTCGATTAGGTGCAGTGGTTATTAATTTGTTAAAAAAAACTGTTTTTCAGTTAACCAGCTGTCGCCCCCCTACAAACGACTACTCTCAAAATTCGAAACTTGTGCGAGCTAAGGACTAACGAGGTCTAGCGATATGAACCACCAGTACTCACAGCGGTCGATTGATGAATTAGTATTATTTACTTTGTCAAGAAAAACTTCTGATTTTTTTTTGTCAGTTCACTGGGTCATAGTATTACATCATTGTTATTCAAATTCTAATAGTTTTTAATGGCGGTATTGATTAAAAATGTTTTCTCATGACTCCCGCTAAGTTTCTTCCATTAGTGTCCTGCTACTATCACTTGCCTATCTCCTCAATTATATTATGGACGTTAGAAGACCCACTTCATATCTCGTTTGATTTGAAATTCCCAATCTTAAATTGTAGATTTGGATTTAAAATTCAGTCAATATAAAGATTATATTCGACAAAAAAATTAGCAAAAATCTGTCTGTGTTCCGGAAAATTAGCATAAATTACCATAATTTTATCATCACTTTTTGTAGTACTATTTTGTACACCCTACCACAGTGAAGGAAAAATTGATTTTGAGATGTGATAGGAATACAAAAATGTGTGTAATGCTGGAGAGATTGAATTGATATTCATACATAAAATTCACTTGGAGATTTTTGCACCATATTTTAAAATTTGAAAAGATCAGTGATACACATACTTTCTCTACAGTAGGACAAGCCAATTTCATTATTAAAGTTCAGAATAGCTTACATTCTTAACAAAATTCAATTTTCCAAATATGCACCTCAATTTATATCCTAAATTTTTATAACAGTATATATTCCTAGAACTATCTTATTGGGGTTAATTTTTTTTTGTTAATTTTCATTCATGATTCTGCATTTTAATCTATTCCAGTATTATTTTAGGTATTTTTAATTTTTTTATGAATGTTATTTTACCTTATCTCAAATTATGCCATCTTTTCCAATGTATTATGTACTGTAATAGTTCAAAGAGCTAAATAAAACTATTCAATTAAAAAAACTCAGCAAGAGTTCTTTGAACATTTCTCTCTTCTAACATAATCATATCCCTTATATGTTCAATGCAAAAATTATCTTGATCAAGTCTAATTATTTTGTGTAATTCAGATGGATAAAACATGTTTGACTTCTTCCTAGAAGCACTGCTGAGTCATTTAATTAATAGCATAATAATTAACATTCAGTAGGATATATAGGATATATTCAATATTTTACCATTTGCCTTTCTGAATTCGATTTCCGATATGTGACACAATTGTGAGGTAACTCCAGGTTATCGTTTACCTTGATTTGTTTAGTTAAAAAAAAATTACGAGTGAGTAACTGAATAACGGTGTTAATTTTTCAAGTGTATCTCTTATTAAAGAACATACAGAGACGTAAAATTGGTGATTGCGGTTAGACATAATATTAATGAATGAGAAATACTCGACAAAGTATTATATTATTTATTGTATAACAAAAAACAAATTATTTTCACTCAATTTTTTCTGGAACAATGATGAAACTCATTCTGATGCCTGTTTTTGATCCGAGAAATCAAGTGACTCATCATTTCCTCTGTGACTATCAGTGCTTTCTCCTTCATCCTGTTGTAAGCGATCCTTATGAGAAATCTTATAATGCATTGATAAAATATCCCCTTCAATAAAACTCCTACGACAATAATTACATTGATAATCACCAGAGTGTGACAACAGATGAACCTTGAGATTGTGTGTCTTAGAAAAGCCCCTTCGGCAGTACTTGCAGTGATATGGCCTGTAACCGGTGTGAGTATATTCGTGGCAAGTTACTTCTCCTCTTGAGAAAAATTTTCGGCTGCAGAATTTGCATCTATAAGGTCGGTCACCAGTGTGTGTACGTCTATGTCGATTGAGGGAATTTTTCATTCGAAAGCTCTTGTTACAAAATTCGCAGTTGTAGTTTTTTTCTCCTGTGTGGAGACGCATATGATACCTTAATGCAATTGGATAGTTGAAACCTTTACCGCAAACATTACACAGGTGTTGACGTTTATTTGCATGTGTGTCCATATGCACTTTCAAAACGGCCTTCGTACGATATGCTTTGTCACATAATTGGCATTGGAATTTTTTTTCGTCATGTTTGAGTCTATGATGAATAAAAGCTAAAAACAAAGTTATTAAGTTGTGTGTCATGAATAGTAACAACAAAAGAAATCAATCGTTTTATACTTATTATTTGAAACACCATATGCACATTCAGAAGCATATATGGGGGACAAAATATTTTTAATTATTTATTGAATCGCCTTATATATTTGAGCGAATGAAATAGTATTGTAAAAACTAGTTATTTCACGACAAATGAGATTACTTTCAGAAATAATTTGAATAAAATTGTTAGAAATCACAAATTTGATATTACACCTGAATGTGATGATATTACAATTGTCGATTTGAGAAATGCTAATAAGGTAAGCCAATTATAAATTATTCAATAATAAAAAGATTGACTGCTTCAAATAATATTTTTCAAAAATATGTCAAAAAAATTTGTTTTATTATTATTCCGATAATGAAAAAGCTTGTGATGCTGATGGTCAAGGCCGTAGTAAGGAAATTATTTCAAGGGTGGTCATAAATACGAAGTGTTCAGAAATAAAATGCTACGAAACTTTTGTTGCAAGATATTTGGGGTCGGTACATAAATGTTTTCTCCAGTTTGAGAAAAACTTAGTCATAATCGTAAAAGGTATCTCCAGCCAAAATAATTTTTTGTGATTATATCAGTGGATGGTTAAAAATGTTTAAAATGAGCCAGGGAGGCTTGATGATACCACTTATTTATTTAATAACATTTCAAATGAATCAATGACATTCAATGTTCTCCAAAATTTGTTAATCAACAAAAAAAGCCATATTAATTAAATTATATTGAATCAAAAAAATACTCTCCCTGAAGACGCCAACTTGGTTGAATAAACATTGCGTCGAGAAGAGCATTGCATTTCTGTTGACATGAACGGAGATAACACGAGAACCAGACAAACAGAAAGTACAGCTCAACAGAATACACTAGAGAAGGTCATGGAAATGATGATAACAATGGAGAAGAATAGAATGGCATCTGAAGAAAAGTTCATGAAACTGCTTGAAAGTCAAAACTTCCAAAAACTATTGGAAGTGAACAAAACAAGGAGTTCCATGTGATGTCGAGTTTCAGTCAGAGCATTGAATATTTCGATACTCTATTAGCTTGTAGTGATATAAGTCTAGATGCTGCTATATAGAAAATGAATGTGATTTTGCAAAAAGTTGAAGAATATATTGAAATTAACAAATTGAAACTGAATGTGAGTTAAACTACTGCCATGATCCTCAATTTAAAATACAAATATAAAAAAGTCGATATTAACTGAATAAATATTTCTATTGATGAAGAAAATATAAAAGTGAATAATACTGTAAAATACCTAGAGTTCCAACTGGACTGTAATCTCACATATGAAGAACATTTTCAATACATACACAAGAAAATTTCAAAAAAACTATTTTCACTCTACAATTTTAGGGCATGTGTCATCGAACACAAAGATATTAGTTTATAAAACAATTATTCAACTTGAACAAACAAAAACTACAAAATAAAGAAATGACAATTATATTGAGAGGAAACTGATATACTCCCATAATTACAATGTTATGAACCTTAAAGTGGCTTTCAGTATCCCAGAGACTTTTATACCAGACAATGATATTCGTGCATAAAATTGTTAATGATTCAACTCGAACATATCCTAAAAAATCTATTTGTTATAATTATGATATTTACCAATATTACACTAGACATAATCTTGACATACATACACATAGAACTAATACCAAAAACAGTATGAACTCAGTATATGTCAAAGGTTTTGATACGTACAACAAATTCCTCATTCAATTAAATAAGCTTCAACCTTAAAAAGGTTTTAAACTGAACTACTGTAACATATTTCTAACAAATGTAACTGAATTTTATACAAATAGGATGATAAGTCAAGAGTTTTGGAATACTAATTAATTATTTATTACTTATAATTTTGTTAATATATATTAGGAATGTATCCTATTTACCAAATTAATGTTATTATTATCATTAGAATCGTTCGGGAAACCCGTAATGAATTGGCTTTCCAGTTTGGAACATGCGGCGATTTTACATAATTGGCCTCAGAAGTTCTCTATACAAACTGCAAAAATCCATATGGTTGGTACTACAAAGAAATGCAAAGATGAGATGTGGGAAAAATTGGAACGAATTGGTTTATTCTTATTTCCAAGATAAAGTCACTCTTTGTCAAGCTCTTGGTTATAATCATGACGAAACCAAAGAACAAGCCTGTATAAGAAAAACATCATTTCTAGTTTGCGTGGCATCAAAACTATAAATAATGATGAACTGTTTAATGAAATTATTCGATTTGAAAAAATGAATAACGAAGCAAATTATTTTGAAAGTCAATGTGATTTTGTTCGGACTTGTCAACAAGAAACATTCTAATTGGAACAACAATAAAAATGTACATGAAACAAATAATTATTAAAAAAATAAAGTGACGTCCACTACGGAAAATAACGAGGAGACTAGAAGAGAAAGTCAAGGAGTACCTTCTAATTCTAGAGTCATTTGTTTTCGTTGCAAGGGAAGAGGTCATATAAAGAAGTATTGTACCAAAAGTACAAATCGATGTGTGATGACTTCCAATATTGCTGAAGGATAAAATAACGATATTGATAATTTGCAGGCCTAATCTGTTCAAAAAGTCATCAGACAAGTCAAATTCAATGATCTGTTCACTGTTGATCCTGGAAGTGCAGTATACACAACAAAAGAAAAGGTAGTTCAGAGACTCATCAGAGCTTGAATGGTTTTGGTGAACAAAGCACTGTGAGTAAACAGCTGACCAAAATCTTGATAAATATACATGAAGAACAAGAAGTTTTACTAGTACCCAACTCGTGATAGACTTTAGAAAATTGAACTCTCAAACTGTAGTGAAAAGTTTTCCAATTCCTAATATTGACGATTGTTTTGAATTACTTACTGGAACTAAATTGTTTTGTACATTGGATCTTATGTCAGGCTATTTGCAAATTATATGACATTGTCATATTTGGGTGAACCCACCAAGAATATTGCCCCTTGTTTGAAGAAAGAATGCATACGTATCTCACAGAACGAATAATAGTCTAAGTAAATTTACTTAAAACAATAAAGACAAAACTTCGGTGTCGGATAGATCAGAAGTAAGCTGACTTATGGTTCTTGTTCAAAACTGTATTTTGGCCAAATATGGAGAACATTTTCCCAAAAAATTAAAGAGCATACAAGTAGTTTTGTAAATAGGAAGACCAATTCCACATTTGCAAACTACCTTTTAGCAGTAGGACATGAATTCAATCATGAATACGACTTGTTTTATTTAGAAAAGTTTGAAACTCAATCTTCTAGAGTGTTTAGAAATCAATAGATTCCAGAATTCGGGTAATTTACTTAATGATTCAATTAGAATTGACTAACTCCCCGTGAATAAATATTTATTCAAATGTGAAAACTGGGACATAAACTCAGAAAATTTAATTCATTACAAACTCAGGTCCTTGAAATGTAGGTACTTCAAATTGTAAAATTAGGTATATTGAGCACTGAATATATAGAATATAGTTATTAAAGACACGCCCGAAGAAGCCATTGTTTTGTTTTTGTAAAACTGTTTAGTGAAAATCTCACAATAAAGTGTTATTTGAATATGTTAATGTCATAGATATTATTTTTTTTTGTAATTGAAGTCTTATGTTCTATTCTTGTACTTTTCATATCGACCTTCAAACATCCATGTTTTCAGCATAAAACATTGATATTGTAAAACCGATCTATATTTAGTTCTTTAAATAAATTATAGAATTTAAACTTGAAAAATGATGAATTCATATGAATATATTAATTTACTTGTGAAAATCATCAATGTTCTTGAGTAAAAATACGTAGGACATTTTCAAACTTCCAATGTTCAGCGTTGGTAAAAAGTTAATAATGAAAATAACATAAGTGCAGAATCAATCAGAATTTTTTTATTGAAACTGAAATGAGGAACACTTTCCACTTTTCCAACCAATCTGTCACATGCTTTTGTGTTGGTTGGCCCACTTCTGACCCTTGGTGGGACTGAGGCCGCCATTGCAATATTCGTTGTTGTTCAAACATATTGCTATTGCTTATGCATAGTTTAGGATACATTGTTGATGCAAATGCTGTGAAAAAGAATGATTTTAAAAAAATGATCCAGAGGCGAAATCCAGGATTGATGTTCAAGTTACCATAGACTAGAAACTTTTGAATTTCATTTTAAGATTGTGGGGTAAGGTTTTGCTTGATAAGAAATGAGTTTTAGGAATATTTTCAGTTTTTGAAAAACATGTCGGCCTTGATGGTGAAGCAAAAACCATTTGATGTTCAGGCAATGTATCCCTTTGTTCATGATATTATCTCAAAATGGTATTGAGAAAATTTGTTCAGGGTGATAAATGATAGTTTTATAAAATTTTTGATACACTGTATATGCATCTGCGCTGTAAATGTTCATAATGATGAAACTGAAAAGCAATAAATATATCTTACCTGATCTTGTTTTACATAAGTAGCCGCAAATCTCACAAGTAAAAGTTTCTTCTTTGGGAAAATGCACTCTTTTGTGAGCTTTCAAGCTTTTTCTAGTTTGAAAAATACTTTGACAAATTTCACATATAAATTTGATTTCTTTTTCAAATTCATCCTTGATCTCCTTCATTGTTTTTTTTCGTCTCTTACCCACTTTAACAACTTTTTTACTTCTTGGAGCTCCATTGTTACATGTATTCTCAGTTGCACTATTATCATCTGTTATCTCGGATCTATCAATAATAAGGGATTCAATTGTATCTTGTTCTGGAATATCACTAACAATAAATTCAATATTTTTATTTTCATATAAGCTTTCATCGTTCATGTTTATTTCTATACTTTCCGATTGTTCAGACGAGCTATCTCCATTGGTCAAATTTTCCTCAATAGGTGCATGATTTATGGAGTTTTCATCTAAAACATATTCTATCACATTGGCATCTTCATCAATCTGAAGTTGACTAACAGGTATAATCCGGTCTTTACCAATTACTGAAACTGAAATGATGTCTTTTACTATGTTGTTGCAATTTTTACTCTCCAAATTTTCAACAAAGGTGGCTGTTACTTCTTTTCCAAGGTTCCCTAAAAACCCCTCAAAATTGCAATACTCTGTTTCTTGTTTTTCTACGACTAGTAAATCGTTTATATTAAATTTGTTATTCTGAAAAATTAACTCTACATTTGGAGTGTTATCTTCTTTTTCTCTTTTCACACTTCCGTCAAATTCTGGTTCACTTAAATCATGATTGAACCGTTTTCTGAGTTCTAGTTGTGATTCTTTGAACTGCTTAATAAACTCAAAGGCCATTTTGAGAACACTGGCACACACGGGGCAAATATTTTCTGGGTAGTCTCCATTGACAACAATCTGAAACTTATAAAATTACTATCTATCCAATTTTTTTTTGCTATATATGAACATTTTGAAAACACCATCTCATATACTCACTTTTGAAGTTGTGACATACTCCAGTGCTTCCAAATAAGACATCAATGCATCTTGAATTTCGAATTCTTCCTCTAATTTATACATAACATTATTACTTTGTGTTAAACAAATACGGCACATCAAAGTTATTTTCGTATGATGCTCATACTTATTTCTTTTTTGTTTCATTTTTCCCACAGTTAAGTATTTGAAACTCCTTTCTAATCAAATTTCAAACTTTCAAATTATGAGGGAATTTTCAATGATCATCTTTTACCTCACTCCAGTATCCTATGCTTTTACATTACTTATTTTCCAAGAGATCCAAACATTTGACGTAAATACTTCACTTGATAAAAGGGGAAATAAAGAGGAAGAGACAGAGACATTTGTTGATGTATGGTTGGCTACTATACAAAGTTGTTCTTAAGAAGAAAATTCAGGTAATAGATAAATACACGAAAAAGTTATAGATTTACAGAAAAATAATTGAGGCGCATACAAAAATCCGGGGACTTCATTAATGATTATATTATATTATGAGGTTTGTGACATTAATTATAGTACCCAAAACTCACAGAGCATAGCGCTTTCGAGCGCTTTGACCTTTGGTTGAAAGATTTATATCAGTTTTTTTTATTTCTGATGACACGAAAATTTAGATGGATGTAATTTCTAAGAATATTCATCGACAAAAGTTTGACATTTGATAATCATATCATCAAAATGGTCAAGTTCTGTAGTAGCCGTGGTAGTGGACGTGCCAGTAAAGCCCGTCCACAAAGAAGGAACTCGAATGATATGTGCTATCGTGAGACTCGGAATTAAAAAATCCAGACATTTCGAGCAGGAGGCGATTCTCCAAAAAATTATAAGTTTTTATAACAAAAAATGTATTGTAAAGAAAATAAGATGACAGCATTGCTTGAAACAAGATCGCTGCGCCCCTGGACGAAGCTTATTAACAGTAGGAGTCTGGCCAAATGCGGTTATTAATAATAGATATACAGAGAGAACAAAAAACTTGAGTCTAGATGTTTTTATATCAGAAGCAAAAACAATAAACCACTCTTTAATTGATAGAACCCCAATTGTGATATATCTTTCTTGGAAGTAAGCATTTTTTATCTTTTCAACAGGATCCTTAGTTTGCAGAAGCATGCTCTTTGATACTTGACTAAGGTAAAACCTAGAGACTCTTATAAACCTCTTTTTGTCCACTTCGAAATTCACACAGTATTTACAGTATGCATATATACATATAATATTAAAGTATAGCATAATTTTTCAAATTTCAAAGAGCAACTTCTATATATTAACTATACATAGGAAAAATCAGTTTGCTCCTCGTATAATGATGGCACCTTTACTGATTTATGGTAGATTAGTGAAGAAAACCGAATATCGATAATGAATAGTATCTTGTGATAGCTAAAGTGAAGATGTTCCAATCCTTTTAATGAAACATGAAATGAAGATGCAGATCTTCACACTTTACGTAACCGTCAATGCCAAATGCAAATTAGCATATGAATACGTTTGAGAAATCGTGAAACACGTGTTGCTTTTTTGTAAAGTGTCCAGTGGAAATCTCACGATGAATTATTCGAATACAATTTCATGTTCTGGTCGTAATTTTGATTATTTCCGTTCAACAAAAGGATAGGCGAATATTCTTGTAAAAGCCTTTTAATATATTTATTATAAAATATAACTGAATTTTTATTACTAAATTACTTATAGCGTTTTCTATTACTGAAACTACTACACATTCAGTATATGTTTATCCTTTATTAAAATCACAGTATTTCATAAGTATACGGAATACTGTGATAATATATTAAGAAAATTACCACATAGATACACTGAATTTGCTCTGGTTTTTCCAATGAAAAACACTACAAAAATAAACTATCGAATGGCAAATGGCAACCCTGAGCTAATCCAATCTGCAAAGTTGAATTTTTAAGAACTCGCCTAAAATAAAAAATACAAATAATAGTACAAAGAATGGATAGTAGTAAATAAGTTCAGTGATGGAGAGTGGTTAATGGTTTTGATGGATAAGTAAAAATCATTCATCTATTTATTTTACTTTGAACCATTTGTGGACATGGATATGTTCAATAAAGTTTTTTCACAAGTAACTAACTCAGTTAGTATAACAGTTTCGCAAATATCTGGCGTTCTTCCCGGAAATCCAGTTACGAGAGAATATGAATCATCTGCTCATATTGCATCTGCTGGGCCAGGTACCATCAAATTGTAAATATTATTGTATCGATTGTTAAATTTATGGTTTTTCAGGTTTATTGTGGAAAATTTACAGTGGCAGTAAACGATCTACAAAACAAGAAGCCTCAATATTTGTATTCGAGAAGAGGCAACTGGAAAAATATAACAAAAGTGACAGAGAACTAATTTTGGAAATTTTACGAAGGGGAATAGTTCAGCTTACCAAAATTCGCCATCCCAAGTTACTCACTATTCAACACCCATTAGAAGAGAGTAGAGACAGTTTAGCATTCGCAACGGAACCGGTCTTAATTAGTTTGGCAAATATTTTGGGACAAACTACAAATATGCCCCAACCAGCTAACATCTCGGATTATAAGTTATTTGATATTGAAATCAAGTATGGGCTGTTGCAGGTCGGCGATGGTTTAGCATTTCTGCACAATGATATGAAACTATTACACAAAAACATCAGCCCAGAGTGCATAATAATCAGTGCTCAAGGTGCTTGGAAAATATTTGGTTTTGACTTCTCTGTCCACAACACTAGCCCTCCAAATTTAGAACCTTTCTATCCTTTTGAGGAATATAACCCAACAATTCCTTCGGTTTGTCAGCCTAATTTGGATTATTTGGCTCCTGAATGTATTACAAAATTGAAGCATTCCCCAGCTAGTGATATGTTCTCGTTAGGAATGCTGGCATATGCTTTATATTCCGTAGAAAAAAAATGTATTCGACCTGTTAGAGATTTACACCAATACAAATCCAGGGTACAGGAACTGGAAAAACTAAATCTCGGAACATTACAATGTGTTCCTGAAGAACTGAGAAACTCGGTGAAGTCATTGTTGAATGTTACTCCAGAAATAAGGCTTGACACATATCACTTCTTGAAGGTTTGTCATTTTCTAAGGTTATCATGGTGTGTAGGCTTTCACGGCCAGTGTCTAACAAAATTGTTTGATGTTTTCGGATTTATTATGATAATAATAATAATTCTTTATTGGTGTGATGACATTAAATATGTTTACACAAGTCAGGAAAGGATAAAGACATAAAAATGGTAATATACATATATATAGTAATACAAAGTACAAAAAAAAAACTTGTTGTAAATACTACAGTTCACAAATCTTTGTAAAATCAGCATTTAAAAATTCGTTAAAATCGTAAAAGGCACCCCTGAGTAACAGTTGCTTAATTTGGACCTCAAATGTGTTCAAATGTGCATTCTTAATCGATTCGGGTAGAGCATTGAAAAATTGTTTGATATCTGAGGGATTTGCATTTATTTGATTTTGGTAATAGTCATTCAGTTTTACGTATCAAGTTAGTTAGTTTGTTTTGATATTTTCTAAGTTTATTTTTCAATTCTATATTATTAGCATCTTTTCTCACTTTCTCGAGTAGTTCGTTTTTTTGAGTGAATTGACTTCACCAGACCGGCAGTTATCCAGGGAGTGATTTTTGTTTTTTTTCATTCAACCGTACATTGATTTACAGTATCAATGATAGTATCAATGAAGTTATCGTTGAAATATTAGGTTCTTGTGTACCGAGTACGTTATTCCAAGTTATATCACACATTATTCTTTTTAGTTTTGTGTAGTCGACGCGTTGTAGATATTTTCCCCCCACTCTCATTGTTATTTTGTTTTGGTTCCAAAATTATTTGTAGGACTGTTGTGAAGTGGTCTGTTATACCACTTTGAATGATCAATGGTAGTAATCTTTCAGTATTGCCCGGTGCTAGTTTGACGAATATAATATGGTCTATGCAGGAGTGACTGTTTCCTTGCACTCTTGTTGGATCATTTATAGCGGATAAATATCCAAAGCCACCCAAAACGTTGAAATATTCGTTAAAAAGATCATCCTGTTTCAATATATTCATATTTAGATCTCCTATAAGGATTGAGTAGGAAGAATTACTGCAACGGTTAGATTCGAAATAATTCTGCAAATGTCTGACAAATTCGAATGGATCTGTAGAGGGGAATCTATATACTGCTAAAATGAATATACTCTCGTTTCCAACAGTAATCTTCACTTCTATAACTTTAATATCACTAACTGTTAGTACTCTAATGCACCTTCTCATTGCTTGTTCGTGATTTCTTTGGCCAAAAACAACACACCAATCATGCCCCACCCACCATTTGGCTCCCACCCACCATTTGGCTCCCTGTGATTTTTTGCTATTTTGAAAATTCTGGGGATCCATGAGAAGACGACGTTCTTCGGCAACTGAGGAAATAAAAATGATTCGCTGAGAAATTTCAAGGAAATATCAGAAAGTGCATATCCAAAGTGCTTCGATGATTGGAAAAACCCAAGCATAAGTGAAAATGAGAAATCCTTTGAAGGAAATGAATGAATACTTCTTGAGAAAATGATAATTCACCATATTCCTTAGCGATTGTTCAATCGTCAAGAAAACTTCATTTTTATTGCTGCTCTCAACTACTACTCACTCAATATAACAATCTGAGTCAACCAGGATTCATATGATTAATAATCTAATCTGTCGGTCTATCTGTCTGTTTTTTCGTTAATCAGCTCTCAGAAGTTGAGAAACTTATGCGAGGTAAGGACTAAGGAGATCTTACCTTTCAACGTGTGATTCCTAACACGGTTGCAGAATCATCCCAGCTTCAACCAGATAAATTCTCTCGAGAAAAATATCTGGTCGAGGCAGGA
>WOGO01002392.1:0-15904 GCA_015342085.1 Leptinotarsa defecta | reverse complement strand
GTTAGACCACGTCTATATTACCAGTTCCCAAATGAATACAATGAAAACGACTTTCGAATAGCAAATAAAACTCAAAAATGGACAATACTAACATCATCTACATATGACAACTGACACTAATAAAATTAGAAATATATTCGCTTTTAAAATTGGTAACAATAATAATAGCACCTTAATCCAATCGGAAACTACTCTAGCGGGATAATTTCTAAATAGTCGAAGATAATGACAACTGAGCTGTGGCAACACCGTACTGATACTAAAAACCAATTGTCAATCCCAACAAAAACAGAGTAGAGACATATACCCAGTATAAATATTTTTGTAATTCCGATAAAAAAAAATGGACAATGAGAACTCTGTAATATACGGTTTAGAATTTCAAGTAATATTTAATACTCTAAATCCGCATTCCAATTTGAATACTTTAATGTGTTTCTAGGCTAGAGCCCTTGCACCCCAACTAGCTGAAATAGAAAAAATAAAATTCATAATTGGAACACAGTCTTTGAAACAAGCAAATAACCAGGTTCATTTAATAGAGTTCAATGAAGAAATATCTACAATTAAAACTTCAGTAAATTGTCTTATATTCAGTAGAAGTTTGTAAAGACCAATGTTTTCTTCAGGTTTTTCATCATTGTGAAGGGGAAATTTGGAAGATTACCACTAGCCCTATCGACCCTCTTAAATTAGCAACATGTTACAATTCTATCACCAGTGAAAGTAATTGTATAATGAAAACAGCTATTCGGAAACTACCAGAAACTGAAAACCCTGAAAATATTGAAAATTTAGAAATCATAACCAAGCTTGACACTACAAACTTTGGGAATGATATCAAAACCACAGAGTTTCATCCAAATGAAAGTGAAACAGTTGTAACGTTAACAGACACCCAGGTTGTTCTTTGGGATGTATCTCAAACAGAGGGTAGAAGTGTAATCAATATTTCCTTAGAAGGTAAAAATAGTCCAAAGTTTACTAACGGCAAATGGAATCCTCATCAAAACTGCAGTCAGGTAAAACTCCCATCTTTCCAAACAATCTACAATTAGTTATTTTCCACCAGACATTTGTTAGATCTTTTTGTTTAGAGTTGTAGGAAGAGTTGAGTGTTTTGAATCTTATTCAAAATATATATTTTCTTAAATCTTTTCTAGTTCACTACAGCAACTGAGACACATTTAAAAACATATGATATAAGATCAGGAGACTTAGCATGGAGTATAGACAATGCCCACAGCCAGTTAATACGAGATATAGATTACAATATGAATAAACAATATCATCTTGCCACCTGCGGAGATGATGCTTTTCTGAAAATTTGGGATTTCAGACAGACCAGCATGCCAGTATTTTCCAGAAGTGATCATTCCCACTGGTATGCAAAATTCATTAATTTGTGTATCAGTTTACACTAATTGATATTTTCAGGATATGGTGCGTCAGATTCAACCATTTCCATGATCAACTGATTCTCACATCCAGCTCAGATGCTAGGGTTCTCCTATCAAGTGCCGCTAGTGTCAGTTCAGAAAACACAAATGAAAGCTGCATATCAGATGATAGTGATGGACTTGAAACCAAACAAATGTAATTAATATATAGAATATCTTTAATATTTTTCATCAAATATTGATGAGCTAAAAAAAACAAGAAATGAAGATAACTAAAGAAAAACTATACATTATTGAAGAAGTCAAAATCCGGGCTGGTGAGCCTTGGTTGAATGGGACCTAAAGTACCAAACGTTTTATCTTTTACTGCGGCAGACATCATCAGTGGTAAATTGAATAGAACTGGCGATACTTGATGAAAATCCATATTTAAAAAACTAATCAATAGAGTTTATTCTATGATTTTCACTCTAAGGCGGTTTTTGTAAAACCCTTATAGTGAAAATCATAGAATAAACTCTATTGATTAGTTTTTTTTTTCATCAGTGGTATGTGCACTGTCAGTCAGACTTTGCTGAGACTTCGAAATATAACCGTTGTTCTCGCAGTGCACAACACACATACCTTTATTGATGTCTGCTGCAGTAACGTGAATGGGGCCATGAAAGCATATGTTTTTATATTACATTGTACACTAATTTTAATTATATTGATATGACCCTACATATTTTTCAAATTGAGACTTTCCAGTATACATAGCAGAAAATACTTTGTTTTACATTAACTGTCAAAAATGGAGATGAAAGCTTTATTATTATTATTATTCTCATTCTAGGTTGAAGGATGGCCCCCTTCAATGGTGTGAGCATGAAGATAGTGTATATTGTGCTGAATGGTCGCCTGCCGAACCTTGGGTATTTGCATCTCTCAGCTATGATGGGAGGCTGCTTATATCTCATGTTAAAAAATCTTTAAAATATCAGATCATGTTATGAATTGTATTACTGAGATGCAAGATGTTTATATTTAACAGACAGTTATAATTATTCCAAATAAAAATATTTGAAAATGAAAAATGTTTAATATAACTCCAAGAGATAATCTTGAAAAGCAAACTTGAAGGGAAAATTGGAGATGAATAATAGGACAGGGACTGTCTTGTATGGGGTTTGAAATAAGTGGCTGATTTTTTGTCTAACCATCCGTCGTCCCCATATGAATGACAACTATAAAAGTCAAAACATGTATGAGCTAACAATTGACTTGTTACTTTTCAACATGTGATTTTTATATGGCTGCAATTTTGGAAATGTCACGGAAGTCGATACGATTTAACAGTTGACTGGAACTTAATACATCTAGCTTTCAATGGTCTGGGAAATATGCCAATTATGAAAATCCACAATTTAAATTAACATAAAGGGGCTAGCTAAAACCAGTACAAGATAAGTGTATAGAAAATGCGATTCATATAGAGAATAACATCTGAAACTTCAGCTTTACATCAAAAAAATTACCTGAGATATTTCTGAAACAAAATTTAAAATCTGGTAACAGATAGGAAATATGAGTGGCAGTCAGAATTAAAAAATAATGTTTTCTTACTTTACTAAACGTTCTGGATAAAAAATATTAAAAACATTCTTTATTCATCATGGTACAAAATTTTGATAATAACTGGTGTAAAGAGTAAAACATGATGGATCAATAGATAGATAAGAGAATGGAATTCCAGAGCAAGAAAACATTGAATTGCTTTAGTATTAGAAGTGACAATCACTTGAAAACAATTACTTTATTAACTAATCACCAGAACTTTGCAGAGACTTGATCACATGCCTAACCAGAGATTTTTGAACAAGTGGCACGATTTCTTCACATCCCTTCTCAAGAACTCCAATGACCTCGTTCAACTTATCCAAAGAAATGCTTCCTGACTGGTGAAACTGAGATATTTGTTTATGTGTATGTAGCATGGATACAACAACCACTCCATGCTCCTTATTTTCTTTATTCTCAAATATTGGAACCTCACACAGGTTTTGTTCTATTGATGTTGGGTCTAACAGCATGACATTATTCTGGATACCCACCGTTACTGATGTGATCATGTCATACATCGGTACTCCTGCATGAGATAATGCTAGGCCGGCAGCTGTTATGGCAGCACTCAGACACGATCCGTCATTCTGAAGAACTAGAGCATAAATATCAACTTGGAAATTTGGGAATTCATGTCGACAGACTGTAGATTCTAGAGCTTGCTTCATTAGAGCACTGTATTGTTTTTCTTCAGCATCTTGCTGGTGCAGGCGGCGTTTAGTGCAGCTGAAAGGTGCAAATTTGAATTCGCAATATATTTCGCCTTTCAGAGAATAATCTTGTCTGTTAGGAATCTCTCGTGGATCGTATACTGAAACTATTACCTTGGTTTTATCCAGTTCAATATATGCAGAACCCTTAGCTTGAGTGACAATGCCAGATTTCAGGACTGAAAACAATTAGATATTAGTTTTCCTCGGCAACTTCTTCGGAAACTCACAAATTTTTCGATGCTCCAGCGGAGCCCTTGAGTCATTTCGTTTTCCATCTTTCAAAATTTCCTTGAATTTTTTGGAGAGAGACTTTGTGTTTAATTTAGAAAACAATTGGTATGGCACCGTATCTTCCGGACCGTTTATTCTCTTGTGGTCGATTGGCATTTTTCGAAAATACAAAAAGAAAAATAAACGGAAACTAACCTTACATAACCTTACTCATTACAATAAAGTAGTTATGTTTTGTTGGCATCAATATTGAGTGTTGAGTCATTCCCGCCAAAAGTTATTCGCTAGCACTGCTCTTTCAATCCAGCAGAGATAACGAACAATTTTAATATGATTGGGAACGCTTTTTGTAAAAAATTAAATTTTTGCGTTATTTTCGAATTTTGATTGGTAGTTTTAGTAAAACGTCAAAAAAAGTTGCCATTCATATAGTACCAAATGTCTACTTTTTTTCCAAGTGAAATACTGTCAATTTGCATAGTCATGAGTTTAAATGTTCTCATGAAATAAATATATCAATGAGATTAATGGGAGAGGACAGTTAACATTCCAAATAGATGTAAAGCGAAAGGGTCTGATCAAATCGATAACGAGCAAGCGCATTGAGAATCGCCCCGAAGTTACCATAACACTTTTTTTCTTCAATCTAGAGTAGGTATCTATAATATAAATGGTTCTTGCCGTTTCTTTATTTAATTATACAATACTCCGTAGAGTATACCAGTACCGATTTTCTATGATACCCTTTGAATGATTCTATAACATAGAATAGAAAACTTTTGTATTTGATGGATGCCACTTTTCAAAGTCAAAAGTGTCAAATGTCAGGGTAGAATCTGTCAAGATATTTCGATATTTGTTACCTAATACTTTTTGTGTAACAACTTCGGAGAGTAGTTTTTTATCATCTGAAATGGCTGTTAGTTTTGTACAAAAACGATTCATGTCCAGCGCTTTAAAAAAATGGGCTTACAATCTTTCCGGTTTCAACAAGTACGGACTATGGAGGGACGATGTCCGTTATGTTGATGAAGATGTCAGTGAAGCCCTAAAAAGAGTTCCCCAGAGCGTAATAGATGAAAGAAACTACCGTATTTTACGAGCTACGCAATTATCAATCCAGAAGGATATTTTACCCAAAGACCAGTGGACCAAACTCGAAGATGATAAGTTATATCTTACCCCCTTCATTGAAGAAGTAAGAAAGGAAAAGGAAGAAAAAGAAGAATGGAATAAAAACTTCTGAATTTGCAGTTCTGTAGAGTTTTGTGTATAAATTTCTTGTAATAAATTATGTAGGTGACTCCTTTCATTATTCATTGGTTGCTGGCCCATTTAGCAGTAAGGTAGCAGTATTAGAAGAACAGAAGCCAGCAAAAATTAATCTGAAACATGTTCACATGAACATCGCTGCATCTAATGAAATCAGTGATTTGAACAAATTTTTCAGTTTTAAAAATATTGTTTTTTCGTCATGTAATCAGGAAATTCATGAAGTATTTTTAGTCTAATATAATTGGTGCATGAAAACCGGTCTTGCTAATGAAACATTAATTTTGTATTTTTTCAGTTTAAGTAACTGATCGTTTTAGTCATTTTGCCTCCTTCCCATCATATTTTTGAATCTGCTTAAATCGACAAACTCAAATCATCTGTTCAACTGATCTATTCATAAGAGATTATCATAATTTGAGCTTAACAGTTGAAGGGAACTATCATTCTATTGAATATAAGCATTTTGAAATGTATTTGGCTGTAAAAATATATCTTTCAAAAATAGTTTTCATTCACTGTTACAACTTTTAAATAAATAACCAGCAGGACGGTAGCCACTTGGGTTTGCTCCACTTATTCAATTGATTGGTAAGTGGAACTGTGGTTCAAGCTGCGAGGCCGAGCTAGGAATCGCACGTTAAAAGGCAAGACCTCATTAATCCTTAGTTCGCATAAGTTTTGACTTTCGAGGATTTTATTTTATGTTTACTACTTCATTGTCTGATATCCGAAGGTGACTTTTCTATACAATTTTCCAATATAGTGAAGAATTACTATATTATTCCTTGTAAGAATATGACATCCAGACAAGTTATTCCTGTATCATGAAAATTCTTTTTAACGGAACCAAAATTTCAACTCATTTTGTTATAGGGTTATATAGGCTATACTTATTACACAACCCTCAAAAAAAAGACAACCCTTTTAAAAAATTCAATGATGAATTAATGACACTTATTGAATTTCACTTGTTACTTCCTATAGAAATATTAAACTTCGAGTGTATAAGAACTCAAGGAATAAAAATATATTGATACCTGATGAAATCCCTTATGACGTATTACATTAATTAAAGTGTATTTTTGAATATGAATAAAATGTAGAAACATTTTGTTCAACAGCAATAAATATTTCACAACTGATTATCAAACTTTGAAAACTCTGACCCCTTATTTGATGAAAATTAATAACACTATTCATGATAATACTTATTATAAATGATGATCATTTTTCAGAATTGGTATGCAATTATGTTTTTGTTAAATGCCAATTAAAGAAAATATAATCTAGTTACCAAACTTTCTATTTGAAATAAGTACCTTGTGGAGGTTTTTACACCACATTTAACATGATATAGTTATTGAAGTTACATAAATAATGGGAAAATGTACTTTTTAATATCAACACTTGAAGATTCAATAACGTAGAAGTTATTAAAGCTTAAAATCCTTTTTCTGAACAAGTGTCAATATTAAAACATTGAAAATAAAGGAAAACTAGTTGCATCAATAAAAAAAAAAATTTGTATATAAATGATACAAGTAAAATAAATTTAACGTTTATTGTATCAAAACAGATCACTTTGAAAATAACTTTTCTACCTAAAGCTACTATACATAGGGAAAATTTTTAAAGTAATGATTGAAATTAAAATGGCTCAGAAACCAAGGCACTTGAATAAATAAAAATTACAGACTATCAATTCTCATCTTCCTCGATCTTAGGTGCCAAATAAAACCGTAAATGGCCCAAATCAGGGATCTGGTACTCCACAACAAGCGGTACATTGTCAGACATCGACAGCTGCACTTGATTTGTCAAAGGAGTTGCCTTTGTGAACGAATTCAAATACTGACATGCGAAGGTGAGTGTTACGGGTTCCTGCATCTCTATGGTTACATTCTCTTCCTCCTTGTCAAAATTGCTGGTCTGTGCGATTTTGACATTGGCGCTACCAATATCACCAGAAGTGGAGAACTTGACACCTTCCTTGGTACAAGAAATTACTATTGATTCTCCAAACTGGGACAAATCTCTTACAATTCTAGCAAATTCACCTGAAGGCATTTTGATTACACAAGAGAAATCAGTTTCTGGTATTCCCAAGTGTTCTTGGTCAAGGTTCATGAGTTTCATTTCATAATCAGATATTTTTTCTTGTTTCTTTGCTTCAAACATGAATGTTACGGTATCTGCATCATCCTGGGCTTTGATGGTTACTGTGTCATCGTTGCTGGAGCACTTGAATATCTTCGACATGCTGAAACATCAATAAATGAATCAATCAAAGTATACTTTATTTATCATTATCATCTAGAAGGTTTTTTGCTTCAAGAAGTAACACCTCGCCCAGTAGTGTCAAGAGATCTGATAATAGATGTTGAAAGATTTTTTTTCAGTTTCATTTCTATATTATTGAATGAAGGATGAAACTGGTGGGACAGTAGCCAGTTGGCTGAGTGGTTCACTCTACTCATTCAATTGACAGCTATGTACTAGATGGGCTCAAAAACAGATCCCTATGGGACGCATACACCCAATTTTGGATAGGCTGGGTTCGGTGACTCAAAAATAATTCAAACCAGTTAAGAATATGCTCGTTAATTCTATAATGCCAAAACTTTTATGAAAGTATTCTATGACTTTCAGTAGAAAGCCTTTGCAGCACCAACTTCCTCTAAAACCAAATGAACATAGATCTTTCAGAAAACAAAATATATCATTAGATAGACTCTTAACACATTAAATTCAATAACAAATTTAGCCATAATTCAACATAATTTTTGGTGGTGGGATAATCACTCGTAATAATGGTTCAATAAGCTTCAAGTTAGTGTAATGCTTTGATAGTAACCTGATTGAAGAAAATTGTAGCTACCTACCTTGCCAAATTCATTCCCATAGTGAGGTTCCTATCACACCTATATTTGTCGAAACCATCGGATCTCAGTGTAAGGGATACCAGCGATACGTGGGAATTATCCATGGCTTGTAATTGTATTCCAGATTCAGAACAATCAAAAGATGCTTCATTTAAAAGATCTTTAATTGCATCCAAGACTTTTTTGAATGTAACACTACTAACGAGACGTGCTTCGAACATTATGCAGAAGAGTTGCTTTTTTACTTTAAAAATTCAAGAGAAATATTCTGTAACAAAGACTGCCCACACTTCACTAAGTGGTTAGCACAGTAGCGATGGCGGTAAAAATATAAGAAACGGGGGAGTTTTACGCGCCAAACTACTGTCAAAAGGCACAAATGTCATGTTGACTTAAGTTGCGTTTTTTTGATGGCTTAATGCGCCTCAATGGAAGCAAAATCCATTATCATAGAGAGAGAGAGAACCGTTTTTTTGACACTGATCCCACAGAACGCAAATGAAGTTTCTGTATTCTGTAACTCATCCTTTTTTTGTTCACGAATTACGAGTATGTTATGTTCCAATTCTGGTATATCCCCTATGATATATTTCACAATCATGATTGGAATTCCCATTTTCCCTGTGGAACATAATATTTTCATGAGAATTATGAACATGGGCTAACCTCAAAACCAAAAAGCTTTTCAATTTCAAAATTAAATTTTTAACGGTTTAACTTCATCGAAATCATTCAAAAAAATATTTTTTTAATTTGGCATTTTTTATATGATACTTACATTTCTTTTTGTACGTATCAGCCAATAGAATTGCTGTTCAAAAAATCTTTCACCTACTCAGAAATAATTTTCATTTCCTGGTTCTATCGGGATGAAAAGCAAAAGCTGAATTGAAAGTGTATGAAAACGATATGAATTATTATTCGAGATTCAAAATCGTGCCAAAAAATGAATTTGTGACCTCTAGTGCACCTTACACTGTCACATAAGCAGCCGTTCTCGATTGTTGGGTAGTTTTTATAGTTCTGTGGGTAGTTTCATCATCGGTTGACGTAAAATAATATGACGAAGTCTGAATAGTTCTGGTTGCCAACTTTAATTTCATTTGGGTAATGAAAACAACTAATTACCTGGGTTGCAATAGGTTATTTGTTTTATTGAATACAGATAAAAAAAGACTGGAATAAAGAATGGTGAAGATATTTTCATCGTTAGCTCATGAAATCCTTCAATTTTAAGGGTCATCTGTGATTTTCATCTTCCTCCAACGATCCATCAGAATTTAATAGCAACTCTTGAAGAAGAACGGCTAACTCTCTTTATTCAGTTTGAATATTATGAGATCAATTAATTTATTAATGTATGGTTTCCACATCGAAAATAATTTAGCAATTGACTTATCAAAGACACAATCTTCCCGTTTCAAAAACAACCAGCAATAATATATTTTTCGGGCAACTGCTGGCAAAAAATCTGGTTAGTAATGGTTATTTTCGGAACATATCTCAAATTTTATATAGCGATGTCTCAAGCAATGCAATCCTGCATTCATCCAATATATGGAGGATACCCAATATTCAAGAGTAGGCACTTTCAAGATTAGGCGTTTTTGTTTAAACTTTTCATGACAAATCTTGTAAAAACTACGTTATATAAAAAAAAATATTATGTGAAAGGAGAGATGCACATTTAGAGGAGAAAGTCAATGGGATTCCAAAAATCAATAAATTGAATTTGGGCAAGAAGAAACACATAAGGGACTTTCTGCTATTGAACAAAATTCAAATAATTGATTACTGGGAATAGAAATCAAACATATTGAATATCTTCTTTAAGAAAAAACCTATTATCAATGCTTTCGTCGATTTCAATGTTGTTATGTGTTAGTCAACACAAAGAGAGCAACAACAGAATTAGTAGTTTTCACTTCTTCGATTGACGATTTGTTTATTTTGTGGAAATTTATGTTCACTGAGGATACACTACAAAAACACACTTTTGTCTATTTTCCACTATATTTCTTTATTGTTGACCTATTCGGCTATTACACAATTCGAAAATGGTCAACAATAAAGAAATATAGTGGAAAATAGACGAAAGTGTGTTTTTGTAGTGTATCCTCAGTATGCGTGTAGTATTTAATGTTGAAAAACTTCAGGTTACATACATAATTTATAAGATAGAATTTATATTTATAACATTCAACTGGGGCCTTTCATTTGTACATTCATCTTGCAAACCTAAGACAATTTTCGAAATATCAAACTGGCAATGTTCAGAGACAGGTTATAAGCAGTGGCGGATCCAGCCAGGGGGCGCGCGCCCCTGCCTCTGAACGCAGAAAACGTTCAATTATGGGGCATAAAGCAGTCCTACGCTCTTGCCCATCACCAAAAATAAACAGAATATATATTGGTTTCATTTGAAACCTCTGTCATGTTTAAAAAACATCTCATTCATTTTTTATTTATAAGTAATTCATCTCAAGTGGCCCCCGTCAATAAATTCCTAGATCCACCCCTGGTTAAAAGAATGATTTGTTCACTCAGTTGTAGATTTCTGGTATAAAATTTGTACAGACTGAATTATATTGTGACAAGAAATGTGATCATTTTCTAATTCTCCGAGGCTTGATCTGCCTGATTCGTAAAATCAAAGTTAGTTGAGGGAGTTAAAAAAGCTGTGTGTAGTGGCCATTGCACTTGATGTCGCCAAGTTTAATGTCTGATTCAGAAATTTAAATGACTTTTTGGACCATTATGTTTTTCACTAGCAATCCATTAATTATTGAACTTTACAGACAAAAACACAATCTTCAATCCCATGGCTGACACAATGTATTATTACTGTTAAGTTTTATTGAATTACAGTTGAAGAACTGTTATCTGAACTGTAGGTTAAAAACTAAAACCTTAGCACATATCTCAGCCTCTGACTGTTCTTTTCTATTACGATGATACCTGTGTTTTCACGAACATGGTTATTTTTTAATCTTTCTCAAGTGTACCTGTACCAGTCAATATGGTTAATGATGAATGGTCACAGTCTGTCGATGAGATAAATATACAAATTACCTTCAAGGAAATATGTGAAAATCAAATCAATCTACTGTAACAGACTTGGGTATATAAAAAAACGATGATGGATTAAAATATTTCTATTTAAATAATATCACAGATGAAGATCCTAGTGCTGTTTTAGACGTAGTTACCCTGAAACAGTAAAAATAACCAATTATTTCAAATAACCTCAATTTGATTCCATCATGCAAGAAGTCTACATCAATATATACTATTCCTAACTTGAATAATCAGAACGACTGTTCAAATTAGTTCAGAAATCCAGAGCTGCCAGACCTACGTCATTTTAGCAAACTTACTATGAGGCTGGATTTTTATTAGCCTAGCGAAGAGAACACAACTTTTTCCAGCAAAACCAGTTCAATTTCTCATTGTATTCACCTTTAAGCTTCATACACTTCATCTAATGATTCTACAATTTTTTTATATCCTTCGAATAATACATCTGGAAGAAAATACTGTGGATCGGAAACTATTTCGTACTTTTGGTCACTCCAACGATGTGTTGTTTTGGAGAGAAACAACTTTTTTTTCCCAAACAAACGTGATCTCTTCACCTCAAATCAGCATTGAATCAGACCAGCTGCAAAATAGTCTCTGGTGATGGTTTTGTTTTTTCCTTTTAGTTAGTGTTAATTATGACTTCAGCTTCCCAAAACATTGCGTCCATGATCTTTTAGATTGATAACCACATCTGGGATTTCTTAGGATTCGATTCGTTAATGGCTGGCCATTTTTTTGACTGATCCTTGTACTTCATGTTTAGTCTATGGTTACAAAAGTGTAAAAAGTACTTTTTATTGCAGTTAAATATTTGCAATTATCTGACGATCTTGTTTTTTTCGTACAGATAGCAGTCTCCGCACCCACTCTACAGAAAGATTTCTCATTACAAATATTCATACGAAAACAGTATCCATTCGGTTAAAATGCCCTCTGCCTCATCTATCTCACGCTTAGTTACTCGTCAATAACTAATATCTACCATTCCATGGATTTAATCGGTCGTTTCTAACGAGGTTACCTCATTTGGACGCCTAGGACTACTATATTTGAATTCATCTGTCCAGTGTTTTATTATTGTTGATATTGAAATAGCATATTTCCGATAAATATTCTTTAATTTGTCGTTTATCTTATTGTTCGTTTTCAAAAACAAGAATCTAATAACAGCAAAAAATCCGATTTTATTCAATATTGTTATAATGCAAGAATTGTTAACTTTCAATGACTCCAAACACAAGCTAAATAATTGTCATCTAAAGTATATTTGAGAATGACAACATATTGTTACTGGTGGCGCCATCTCTTGTCTAAACCATCATTATCAGCCCGTCTCGTATTTTGCTGCATACCTTTCAACTTGAAAGTGGAATCCTTTCACAGATATCAAGGAATACATTGTTGATACTGGCATTATAAAATGGGCTTGTCATTAGAATGTGGTAATTTTGGTGTGAAGAGATGAGAACAGATTATACCTAGGTATCTCTTCACGACTTTTACATCAAATACTAAACTGTCATAGGTCAGTGTCAGTCCTAGAATCTTGGGCTACAAAGTAATTGGTATATGGGATACATTGAAATGAGACAAGATAGTAATTGCCTGAAAAGTTCCGATAACAACTAAACATGAAATAGGCTTTGCAAATGCACAAATGCTGTGTTGCTAATATTCGAAATGTTTTACCCTTTCTATGAATTACCTCAACATATTTTGGAAATATCTTTCACACCTGCAAATCCGTTAAAAAAAATTGAATTTATCCAAGTTATACTTTGTGAGATTTTCATCAAACAGTTTTACTAAAACGCAACAAGTGTTTCGCTATATAATAGCTTCCTCAGGCGTGTTCATACTCACTAAATCCTAAGTAATTAGTGCTTTGCATAGTAACAATTTGAATCATGTGACCTTCTACTTAGATAATGAGTTTAGGTAAATATAATACTTTTACAAACTCATTAAATGGACATGTAACAAACTAACAATTTTCACATGAGTGATTCGGGAAAGGAGATTTCGATTCTATTTGGTTATTCAGTAAATTTTCAGAATTCTTAAATCTATTAATTAGTAAGCACCCCAAAAGATTTGAGTTTCAAACCATTCTTTCCCAAATCAATAATTCATATTCATGGTGCCTCTCTGTCAAAAAATGGTTTGCAAATGTGGAATTCGTCTTTAAATTTAAGAAACTACTTCTATCATCTTATGATCTTTTATTCTTTGGAAAAAGCTTATCCCCGTTTGACCAATATAAATTTTGGGGCAAGAACCACAAGTTAACCTATTTAATCCTGATCTATCCAACACTGAAGTTTTTAATAATCTCACTCAAATCATTATTTATCCGGTAAGTTACTTCAAATCTGCCCTTTTGAAAAAACAAGCAGTGTTATTGGTGAGTTCTCCAAAGTACATCAATGTTGCATGACAATAGCTTGAGCAAGTTATTGTATAGTAAAACAGGTGTTGCGGTTTTGTAAACGATCCAGTGGAAATTTCACAATAAAGTTAATAAGTTATGGATTTTTATCAAGAATCGGCCAATTCTATCACAAAAACAATTGAATGTTACAGTAATCTTGTTGTTTTACTTGAATGTTTTGTTTTATTAGTTTAGGTTAAAAATTGTATTACTTGTCCAGTTCCATATTTAGTTTTTAATGCCGATTAAATATTTGACAGTGATAGTACAAAAGTTAAAATTGTTTAGGTTAGATGTTATTATACTTTACCTTTTTTACTTAGTTCACTGCATTTCTTGAAAACAAAGTAATCATGAAATTAAAGTATCGACTATTACACACACTTTATTTGATGCTTCTACATGTTACATATTTTTAAATTGTCAAGTATTTCAAATTAAAAACACATTTAATATATATTTAGAGGAGCTATTCTATTAGCGATGGTTGGTTTTAAAATACAGATTACATTAAATCCTTATTTATTGTATAGAATAACTCATTTTACATTAATTAACAATCTAATTTTCAACATTGAATTGTTTATAAACACTCTCTACGTCATTTTATTCAAAAACGTCATATTGTACCTCTTGGTACAAACTTTCATAGCAGAGATTAGATTTTAATAAATTACATTTTAACAAGAAATTATTTGTTTTAATGCCACCTGATCTATATGTGTTACTTTATTAATCCACTAAATATTGAAATTATATGTTCCAATTCTTTTTACATATTCAAAAACTGTGTTTTTGGAGGTATCAAGTTTCATTTCGATTAAAAAAATTTAATTTTTTTTGTGAATTGTTAATGATTTGAGAAGTACGTTTCCCTGCGACATTGACGGGAGTCATAGTTTCTAAATTTTATGACTTTAAAAAGTGTTTTTATACAATTTTGATAATAATAGAAAAAAAATTGAAGTGAATCATTTCAGATTTCTTTTACTGTAGAGACTTTCTACGCAAAAAACCAATGAAAGAAGGAAAAAATACAACTTGATTGAATACAATGCAAATTTTCCCCAATTTATTTTGAGGGTCGTGTATAGGGAGAAGATCTATAGCGGGAGCTCTCCATATGTCGACCTAATGGAGGTGCTGCGGATTTATAAGGAGCCTTCCAAGTCCTAGATGGTGTTGGTGGTTCTGTGCATACGAGTTAAAAACATAACATTATCAGCCTATTTATGGATTTTTATTAGTGGATAATGATGATCCTAAATAACATAGGATTATGGGTTTCAATATTTTTTTAGGGTTGGTTATATTTAAGTGAATACTTTTATTGGACTTATAACTCAGATGCATTGAAATTATAAAGGACAGAGACATTTAGCAGTATTATGCTATGTTATATAGGATCAATTTTTTGTCACAGGTTGTGTGAACTTTTATATAAAAAAAGTTAATATTTGAATAAATATGGTGAGATTTAAATTGTCCGCCTTTCCAAGTTTTATATATTGCTTTCGAAGTTCATGTGGATGGGCCAGAGAGAAAGAAAAAACAGGAAAAAATATAACAATTTATTTTTTCAATTCATTACAAAGTGACAAAATTTAAAACATTTCTTTGAAGAAAAATATATTTAATATATTCAATAATTTTTCCATCGCTGTGGCCCACCACGAAATTGTTTACTAGGTCCTGGTCGAACTAAAAAAACCAAGAAATTTTTTTAACCATGTAACGAAAAAAACCTTCACAGTTGGTACATTTTATAGTTAATCCAGTATAATTCAGAAAAATTGAGGCTGGTGAACAAGAATTCAGTCAACCTGAAAGTTATGCACTGTTCAAATCAATGAATATTTAACCAATCAATTTATAATAAATATATCTCTTAATTGTTATTCTTACATTAATATATATTACTAATAATATGAAACCTGATCGAATAAACTGGAACCTGAAATTTTCTGACTGTTATTGATATCAATAGTTAAATATATTTATTGTAAGTCATTATATTGAAGCAAATCTTTTATTTGTTATTCTAGAAACTATTATGATTAAGATGTTTAAAATCTCTACATGCATACGACAAGTGCTGGGACTCGATTAATTTCAACGTGGCATTATTCAGTGCACGTAGTCAGAATTTATTGACATTCATTATCTTTTACTGTTGATTGAAAATTTATATTGCCTGTCTATATGGTCTTAATACCAGAGACCCCATTCATGAATGTAGCTTTAAATTATTTAAATCAAAATTGTTTGATCTTTTATGTTCAAATGCCT
>WOGO01002390.1:0-15910 GCA_015342085.1 Leptinotarsa defecta | reverse complement strand
AAAAATCAAAGAAGCCGCTACTTTATAGTAGAAGCGACAACGCCGCTTCGTCTAAAATATTTTAGGCGTGTAGGTCATATTGATTTATGCATACTGTCAAATTTTCAGGTTGATCAGTTAAATAGTTTGTCAGAAACGGCTAATTAACGCTCATCATGAAAAGCCCTGTATAAAGGTTTGAATGAAGATAGGTCTGGGAAAGTTGTATTGAGTCAGACACAAGTAATTTATTACAAGTGAGTTTACCAATGATTATGGAATGCTTCAATAAGAATACGGACTGAGTTTTTTATTGAAACCGTTTCTGAAATTCAATTATTCAAATGAGAATTTTTGCAGGATAATAAATAAAAGTGATGGGATACATTTTGAACGTATATTTGCAAGGCTCTGTTAACTTTGTCATTGTGGGTCATAGTTACAAATAATTCATTTGATGGATTTCGGGTTGAATAATTATACCCATTCATATACTATACATAACTTTTTGGGACTTCTTCATCCCCATACTTTTGCAACATAGATAGATGAATAAAAAAACAAAAAATACTTTAACTTTCATATCACTTAAACAAAAAAGTCTCAAACTAATGGCGATTCCTAAACAGCTCTGCATTTAATATATCTGATGACGTCACGTCCAGTTTCGCTAAATCCCTATTTTGAGGTTGTATTGTGAAACATCAGATGTCCACAGTAATTTTTTTCCAGTATTCTTCAAATTACATTTTTGGAATAGAAAAAGTGAAAATTACTCTATTATTTCAGAAATCCGTCTGCCTTTTGAATGGATACTTACTGACTCCCAAGACAATATTTTATTTTACATGTTTGAATGTGGTTTGAATGTGTGGAATGTGAATGTGGAATGTTTTTCATTGCTGAATATTGGAGATCAAAAATATTATATGCGAAGAAAATAAACACTAATGAATTGTGAGAAAGTAGAAGAATGCTTATTTGTAAAGGAATCAAATTATTTTGATTTGAAATTGAAATTATTATTGATATATGACTTAGAAGTACCCTTAAGTAGGTACCATTTCAGTACTAAACAAAGAATATAGATTAGATTTTTTAAATTTTTTTGAACCAAACTATTTCATTGTATTCGGTTAATGAAGAATAATGATTTCATTTCATTATTTCATTTATATAGAAATTCATTTGATATATAACACGGTTGTCAAACTTTTGAGGGGATACATTTTTTCTCCATTTAAAAGAGGAGTTATAAATGGGAACCATCCCAATTTTGTAAAAAACAATCAATAAAAAGTCATTATAAGTAGGTGTCATTCAAGTTTTGGTTCAAATTATCTCAACTCAGATTTACGTGGAAAGTTTAGTTTTAATTCAACGCCGGCTTCGAAATATATTTGAAATCTTTATCTAATTAATGAAAAAACGTACCTTTTCTATGATAGAGTTCAGATTATTTCACTGCAGGTCAAATAGGTGAAGGAAGATTTTTTTGTCATTTCAAAATACGCCTGTCCGTGTTTGCATTCATGAATACATTAATATAATTTATAGTATAATCAAAAAATTCCGTTCCGCCTACATTCACTTCAAAAATATTTTCGGCTTACCCAATAACATTGTGATTCAACTTCAGGTTCTCAATTGTCATATTAAGCTCGCTGAACGACCGATAATTGAGATCTTCTAATGTTGAAGAGGCCAATCTTAGAGTCACTTTGTCACCCGGTTGAAAGTGCCCCCCTAGAGTGCTTATCACCTGTTGGAACGAAGACATCCTCTCGCAACTAATCGTAGTGATTTTGAAGGTGTCCAACCTGCAAGAACACGGCGAGATTTCCTTCCACATCGGACAGTGCTGCAATCCGGAAGAAACGCCGAGGATGGACAGGAGCAGGATCGACATGTCGAATCCGAAATTTACCATCAGGTCACTTGTTTCACTTTATTTTAATCGAAGTCGGCTTCGCACATTCAACACTTTTTTGCTGTGATCCCGGAAATATTCTTTTGTTTGAATCAGACCTGACTGAACGGTAGCCTGTCAGTAACTGACTACTTGGTGGCTCCTAAATTTTCTTGACTGGAGCGCTCGTGATAAGTACGTACGGGGAAGAGTGGACAGGCGCCACAATATCCTATTTACAACGGTCATTCTGATCATATATTACTGAATCAGAACGTACGTCGAATCGGCAAAAATTGTGATAGATGGCGATGACGATATAATTTGAGACGTCAGTTCTTTAGGTATTTTCTCGTTGCTTTACAAGTCTGCTCGAAAGCGGAGACAAGCCACATTTATAAATTTTTATTTCTCTAACTTTCAACTCGGAATTATATTTTTCTGACATGTAACTCGAAAATTACTACTTTAATCTCAGAAAAACGAATACGAGCAAGTTGGAAAGTATGACAGGACCATGCTAGTTATTTTCTGATTTTTTCCTCAATTAAACTGAGAACAATATTTTTCCGACTTCTAATTCAGAACTTCCGATCTTCAACTCAGAAATTCCAATCTTTAACTGAGAATTTAGACGATACGTAACTAAGCGGTGGTCATACGGAAACATGAAAATGCCCTGAAAGTTTTTTTCTCCAATTTGAACTCAGAATTATATTTTCCTGACTTCTATCTTGGAACTTTCAATCTATACAATGGAAAATTTAGATTTTAATTCAGAAATTGAACGTTACGTAACTAAACGGAAGCATAAAAGGGCCGAGATAATTATTTTTTTTATTTTTTCCTTACTGGAACGCTGATTAATATTTTTCTGACTTTCAACTCTGAACTTCCGATCTTTAACTCAAAAATTCCGATCTTCATCTCGAAAATTCCGAATTTTTTAAAATCAGAATTTATATGTTACGTAACTGAACGGCTTTATATGGAATCTTGAAAGGGCCACGCTAGTTTTTTCTATAGCGACTCAGAATTATATTTTTCACACTTTTTATTCGGAACTATCGATCTTTCACTTGGAAATTACATTCTTCAACTCAGAATCAGATGTTACGCAACTGAACGGCGGACGGAGGGCATACGAAAGCATGACAGGGCTGAAACTTAAAATAATATTCTTATGACTCCTAACTCGGAAATTCCGATCTTTAACTCAGAAATTCCAAACTTCAAATGAGAATTCAGACGTTACGTAATATACTAATATACAGAAGCATAAAAGGGCCACGAAACTTTTTTCTTCATTTCAACTAGAAATTATATTTTTCTGAATTCTATCTCGTTAGTTCCGACATATAACTCGGAAATTTCCATGTTCGACTTAGAATTTAGTCGTTACATCACTAAACGGCGGTCATACGGAAGCATGAAGGAGTCACGCTGGTTATTTATTATTTATTTCTTTTTATTGAAACTCAAAATATTTTTCCGACTTCTAATTCGGAACTTCCCTTCTTAAACTCGGAAATTCCCATCTTTTACTCAGAATTTAGACGTTTCATAACTTAACGGCGGTCATACGGAAGCATGAAAGGGTCACGCTAGTTATTATTCGATTTTTCCCTTTATTTAAACTCAGAATTTTCTTCTGACTTCTAATTCAGAACTTTCAATCTTCAACTCAGAATTTAGTCGTTACGTAACTAAATGGTTTCATACGGAATCATGAAAGGGCCCCTCTAGTTATTTTTTGTTTTTTTTTTTATTCAAAACTTAGAATAATATTTCTATGACTTCTAACTCCGAACTTCCGATCTTAAACTCAAAAATTCCAATTTTTAACTGAGAATTCAGACGTTACGTAACATACAGAAGCATGAAAGGGCCACGAATGTTTTTTCTACATTTCAACTCGGAATTATATTTTTCTGACTTTTATCTCGTTACTTCCGATCTGTAACTCGGAAATTTCGATGTTCGACTCAAGATTTAGTCGTTACATCACCAAACGTCGGTCATACGGAAGCATGAAGGAGCCACACTAGTTATTTTTCATTTATTTTTTAAAACTCAAAATATTTTTTCGACTTCTAATTCGGAACTTCTTTCCTTCAACTCGGAAATTCCGATCTTTTTCTCAGAATTTAGACGTTACATAACTTAACGCCGGTCACACGGAAGCATGAAAGGGTCACGTTAGTTATTATTCCATTTTTCCCTTTATTTAAACTCAGAATTGTCTTCTTCTGACTTCTAACTCAGAACTTCCAATCTTCAACTCAGAATTTAGAAGTTCGACTCAAGATTTAGTCGTTACACTAAACGGCCACACTAGTTATTTTTATTTATTTATTTTTTTATTGAAACTAAAAATATTTCTTCGACTTCTAATTTGGAACTTCCTTTCTTCAACTCCGAAATTCCGATCTTTTTCTCAGAATTTAGACGTTACATTACTTAACAGCGGTCATACGGAAGCATGAAAGGGTCACGCTAGTTATTAATCGATTTTCTCCTTTATTTAAACTCAGAATTGTCTTTTTCTGACTTGTAACTCCGAACTTCCAATCTTCAACTCAGAATTTAGTCGTTACATAACTAAAAGGCGATCAGAACGAAGCATGAAAGGGAAAACTAGTTATTTTCTTTGTTTTATTGAAATTCAGAATTATATTTGTATGACTTTCAACTCGAAACTTCCGATCTTCAACTCAGAAATTCTAATTTTCAACTGAGAATTTAAACGTTATGTAACTAAACGGTGATCATTCGGAAACAAGATCGAACATTTAAATCTTCAACTCAGAATTTACACACAACTTAACTAAACGACATCATACGGAAGCATGAAAGGGCCACGCTAGTTTTTTTTCAATATTTAAAATTAAAATTATGAATTGATTAAGGCTTTCGCAGCCAAGATATTCAATGTTATGATCTACAGTGTAACCGAGAAACTGAAGACGTCTACATGTCAAAATAGGGAGGAAACTCAAACGATTGCACGTGCGTTTCTACCGTACATCCCTAGGGTTACAGCTAGAATCTGAAAAATCCTAATGAAGCATAACATAAAAACAGTGTTCAAGCCCACCAGGAAAATACAGCAAAGCATGTGATTTGCGGAAGACAAAAGAGTTCCACTGCTGGGGCTTGTACGGGAAGCCATAGAAATCACGGAAAACTAGAACAGAAAAGGGGAGGCGATAACGCTTAACCGGATTTGGAATCCCATACTGAAAGATGCTAAGGTGGCAGCAGTGCAACGCAATGTAACAGGTAATAACACTTCGGCCAAAGATGCTAAGGTAGTAGCAGTGCAATACAATGTACCAGGTAATAACACTTCGACCAATAACAACGCACCAATTAGAAAGGCGGGCTACCTTTGTCAACATAAATACCGCTTACGAACTAGAAATCACCAGTCATCGGTGAACCATCAGTAATCCAGGACGAGGATTTGAGAACCATCGTGGAGACTCATCACAAATGGTGCGTAGGATGGCCGAAGCTCTCGTGCAGTTTTTAATGGTTTGAAACGTATTGAAAAGTCAAAGAGCTCGAAAAGTAGGTGCCACACGATTTGGTATATCGACAAAAAATACCACGTGTCTGTTTTCTTTGCTTTTGCTCAACCAAAACGATCCGTTGAACTATGATATATCAGTAAATACTTATTCAATTCAATCGTCAACGTAACACAAGCCGATTAATTCCGTCAGCATAAAAATTGTGTGCTCGAGATTTGATGACGTCGACAAAGGCCGCTTTTGTCTGATCCTGATTGGCGACAATTCTACCGGTGAGAAAGTTATCGAAATGCTTGAAAATATTGTAGTCAGTTAGCTAGACGTCTGGAGAGTACGGGGGCGAGGGCAGAACTTTGACGCTCAATTCGTTTAATTTCCGGACGGTGATTTGTGAAACGTGCGGATGGGCGTTACTGTGGAGCAGGATCGGACCTCTTCTTTCGACCATCAATGTGGTCGCTGACCACTATGCTGTTTTTTTGGTGGGTTCTCGCCTTTGAAAAGTGCCTGGGTAGCTCATCAGTGTCCAACTACCATCCTGAACAAACGTGTCCTGTTGTAAAGAATCGACTTTCGTTTTGGTTGCGCAAAAGCAGAGTAGAACAGACCTTGAAATGTAACAATTTCTTTCGATCGTTCAAATCGTGGGGCATCCATTTTTTTGAGCATTTTTATCGTTCCAATACGTTTTGAACCATTTAAAACCGCATGGGAGCTAATGCCGGGCCTTCCACGCCCCGTCTCCGCCAGGGTCTTCAAATCCTCGTCCTGGATTTCTGTGGGCCGTCAACTTCGGGGCTCGTCTTCGAGGCTAAAATCTCCGAAACGAAATTTCGCAAACCAACGTCGAATATTGCGTTCATTAACAATATCATTGCTGAATGCTTGGTTAATTTTTCGGTTTGTTTCGGTAGCGCTTTGGTTCAATTTGAATTCGTAGAGAAAAATTGTCCTTAACGACATCATACAGTAGTAATTAGTTGACAAGAAGTAAAAAACAGCATCAATGTAAAGAGTACAATATTCTCGATCGATCAGAATATACCACGATACAGTAAAATAAATATTTATAGAGATGTGAAGCTACAAAAATGCATGACATTAAAACGGACAACAATTTTGAAACAACCTGGTATCATATAGTAATAAATATTTTAATAACCGGTAGTAAATATTCGCTTAAGGCTATCAACGATTTTTTTATAGTACGAGTCTTGCGTAGAACGCAGAGGAGAAATAAATATGATTTGATTTGATGATTTTAACTTTTGGCCATTTTTCCTACATAAAATTTCTGAGTTTTGACAATGCGTGATATTATGTATTTGTTTTGTAATCAGTAACCTGTCATATGAAATCAGATAGTCATTATATATTATATAAAAACGAAATTTCGACTTTTGATTGAAAAAATATATAGTCCTTCCGTACGAAAGTGGCACTATACGTTTTTCCAATTATTGTAAGCATTGAGTTTTGGATGTTTTCATACCAACCTTTGATGTCTCATTCAGTACAGATAACAAGATAACTTTTGCAAAAAACACATGCTGATTTAATATAGCAGGAATCAATGACGTAAAAAAATAAACCGTGGAATCATTGAAATATTTCATAGTAATGAAAATTAATGAATGAGAAGTATAAACATTCTTCAGATAATTAGATATTTTACTCGGTAACATCAGCGACGTGAAAGTGCCTTCTGGATTCTAGACATCTGATTGCATTCTTGTTAGGCTCCACACTTCATCGTTCTCGAGATTTATATCGAATTGATGATGGCGCCTGAAGAAGTTCATCGCAAATGAACCGATTCGCGATCACAGTGAACGTTTCCTTATTCACTATTCTTTTTCTGAACAGAAAAAATGAATGGAAAAATGGTGTATGAAATCCATCTGTTACTTGATTCCAAAAGGTACTTTTAGAAGAAATCAATTTTTGGAAATAGCTACTCATTATATTTTTGTGTAGATTTTTATTGAAACATGTTTTGCTAAAAATAATTAACTTGTGATATACTGTTTGGAACCTTTGGTGTAGTAATTAATATTACTGGAGTTTTATCCCAACACCAAACTGATATTTCTAACACCTCGACACGTGTTTCGATCACCAAGTGATCATCTTCAAGAGAAAGATTGAACTAAATGTTCAATACAATGTTGTCCTTATTTATACTATAGATACCTCTGCTAGGTAACTGTGCCTTATCTAATAGTCTGGTAAATCTGTTAAATAAAACATTATTTCAACTAGCTGTATAGTATGCTCTCATAGGCATCTAGATGCGTGTTGTTGTTAACTTGTCTAACTAATCTCAATGAACTTTTCCGAAGTTACTTAAGAAACAGAAAACAGTTCGTAAAAATCAATGAATATAAGAGTAACCAACAAATAACAAAGTGTGGTGTTCCTCAAGGCACGGTTTTAGAACCTGTCCTTTTTTTTGATTTACATTAATGATTTACTAAATACAAATATTGATGGTGATCTATATTCATATGCAGATGACACTGTATATGTAGTGGATGGAGATAACTGGGACGGGACTATATCGAAGGCTGAAGTTGGCATGTCAATTTTGAAACATAACTTGAGTTATGACTTGCTCACACTCAATATCACGAAAACTAAATTCATGACATTTTCATGTAGTGAAAAATTTAATGAAATAAAAATTCATAATTCAAAATGTTTACAGAAACATTATCAAAAATGCAATTACACTCTTAAATTAAACAGAACCCCACAAATAAAATATTTGGGAATTTATATAGATTGTTGCCTGAAGTGGAAAAAACATTCACTTGAATTAACAAAAAAAATTAAGAAAATGTCTTTATAAGTTCAGACTTCTGAGAAATATATTTGATGTCAAAAAAAAATTTTGTTGTTTTATTATGCATTATTTTCCAATAATATGACCTACGGAATCATAGCTTGGGGTGGTGCATATGAAAATTCGTTAAAATATGTCAAGTCTATTCATAAATATGCAATAAAAATAATTTTTAAAAAACCTTTCAGATTTCCATCCAAAGTTTATTCAGAAAATATTCCATTTTAAATAGCAGACAAATATTTCAGAAAATCAGTACCATCTATATAAAAAACATTTTGCAAATACTGACATAATAGAACATCAGTATGATACACGATCAAAGACCAATAAATGCTTTCAAATTGCTAAGTGAAATCTACATTTAATGCAACAACACTGCATATGTATTGGTTGTAAAATTTACAATATAATTCCACGAAAAATTAAAAATTTGAGAACAACAGTATTTTAAAAAACATTACACAATTGGATATTACATTATAGTGAAAAAATTGAAAATGTGCTCACATTGAAATAGTTCAGTTCAACAGATAATTTATTTCACCCTCATTCATAATAAAATACTATTATTGATACATTTTTTTTCTATATATTGTTTCATGAACAATATTTATTAACAGTTAACATTATCTTTATTTTTCAACTAACCCAGTCAAACACAAGTGTTTACACTTAGCAGACTGTGTTAAAATATTATACATGTAATTACAATTTTTTAATATTTATAGACATTCATTTGATATTGTACATTCTTTAATAAATTTTAATATGAATTTGAATATGTCAACAGGAAAGGGGTCAACTTCAATTACTAAATTTGCCCCAAATTAACGAACAGGACGGGCTTAATAAAACCATTAAAAAAATCTAGCTGAATATGAAAAATGGACAGCTGTTACTTTCAACAGTTTCGTCAATTAGTTTTCTACCATCCATCGAATTTCAATAATTTCCTCAGCGTCTTAACTCTCTTCATGTAAAAAATGCAGTGAATGAATAGAATTTTCAAAGAATGATAAGGCCGTTCCACTGATCCCATCTAATGAAATTCATTCCACACGTAAATTTTAAATTGAGATAATTACATTTCTTCAACGGAAATCTTCCTAACATTTAATTTACTCATATCAATTGGTTATCCCTGGAGAAACATTTTCTCTCATAATCAAAATTTTTGAATTGTTAGTTAACAAATGTATCCTTCAATAATCGTAACCAAGGAACGACCGACCATGGCCTCAACTTCATTCCTTAGATCCTTTTTCCGTATTTTTTGAAGCACAGTCCTCACTCGAGATACCAATTCTATACACCTGCCTCTAAAAGCTATCTAATGTAGCTGATTAACCCTGCTTTCTACTAAACAATTCAAGAAGGTGCTACGATGTTGTTCATTTTCTTCCCCCTTTATCAATTTTATTCTAATTCTGTTATGTTCCGCTTTGATATTCAAATTTCGCAGACGACGACTTTGTGTGCAGAGTTAATTTTGTTTGTAGCGACATTTGCATTCCTCGAAATTGAAAAATTATGCAAGTACAAGATGTTGAATATCGCCATTTCAGTTGAGATTTATTTTCGGGCAATTGCGCTTTATTCCAGCTTTTTTAAACACATCTGTGTAATCCAATTTTCCTTTTATGTTCAGTTATGTGAAAATATAGCAATTCATGAAACTTGAATACTTATGGAAAACGTACAAAATAAAAACACCACATTTTCTATATTGAATTGAGTTATTTCTATTTGTCTTCGTGTTGGTTAATGACATTCTGATAGGTAAGGTTCGACCAAATAAACCCAGCTCCTTGATGAAGCCGGTTAGTTCCTATGGTGAGTGATCTTTCATGTCAGATGATAGAAGTGTAGTTCTACCAAACTCTGAATTCTGATTCGGTCCGCAGCGAGGCGGGCACAAAGTATATGCTCTGCTGTTTCATCATTTTCCAAACAGAGGCAACGCATACTGTCTTCCAACAGTCCAAGTCTCTGCATATGATGATTCAAAAAACAGTGACCTGTAAGGAGGCCTGTTAGACATCGTAGTTCATCCCTACTGCAGTCCAACAACTGCTTGGTATCCAGCTTCGAAGGGTGAATGAACGCCTTGTCGTGGGCTGATCCTGAAAGATTTTGCTAGAAGTCTTCAAATCTTGTTTTCATCCAGGTGTTCAATGTTCGTTTGGCAAAACCTAAAGCAATGCCAATGACAGGTTCTGACCAGGAACAATTTGTTGAATCTTCCTATTGGTGGAACTCGTTTTTGATAATTTGCTTCATACTTAGACGTTGCTACGTAGGAGCCAAGAGCTTCCAACCCCGGTTAACTGTCAGAGAAAATTTTAATTGACTTGTGTGTGAGGTTGGATTCTACCAATCTCTCCGCACACAATTCAATAGCACAGATTTCTGCTTGGCATACAGTCGCATAGCCCCCTAGGCAGATTGATATCTCTGTTCTGGGTCTGCGACTGAAAACACCTGTGCCAGAGCTCGAAGGTCTTTTTGATCCATCCAAGAGCAGATAGTTATCTGCTCTTGGAATTCAGTTTGTAGTTGACAGTTGGAGGCATACTGTAAGAGGTCATTCCCAGAATGTTGTAACTTCCAGTGTCAGCCAGCAGTCTAGAGGTCACTGCATTAGATTGCTTTGTGCAATTAGCGATGTGCACAAGTCTGTGAGCGGTCCATCTACCCTCTCTCTCTCCAGAAAAATGTGGAGAGGAAGTAGTTCTAGAAGACAAGCCTGTCTTTGTAAGCCAGAGAGCTTCGCCTGAGCCATTTTCTGTAGAGCCTTCGGCCATCACGTCGAAGATCTCAACAAACTTCGTAAGTGGCATAACCTTGATAGAGAGCTCTGCTAACAACTATCGCTTACGTTCAAAGTTCATTGATGTGCAACATTTATAGTCGCACGTAAATTTGATTGCTGGATTGTCGACGCATGCAGTGGCGACGGATCGCCATGCGCAAGAAACTGTGCGATTCTCTTTCCTCTGGTTCAGCGTCACGCTATTTCTGTTGCCACACTAAGCTCGGATAACTATGTAGGGTTCTACTGAATGAATTGATGATCTTTAAAATCTATTGAAAATGAAATATGTCTGACAGTGATAATTCAGAGAGTGTAATTTTGCTTTCTGCAAAGAAAGCAAAATTACACTACGACACAATATCAAGTCATCAGTGAGTTAATTATATTTCTATATTTCATAATTGAAGTGTACATTTATCCGTGCATACGTTTCAAGGATCAGTAAACGAAAATTGAAATATAAATAATTTTCATAACATATATTTCTAAATCAATTATCAATCATTTGTTTGAAGGTGATTGACAATGTTTCGTGGTGCATTTCATTGGTTTGGAATTTCATTGTCTAATATGATATAAATAGATTTGAAATCCCTGAAAGAATTTATAAAAAATTAAAAAGATGCTGCAAAATGACAATTATATCAAGCAAAAAAACTGAAATTTTAGTGAAACAAAATATAAGCAACAATCAAAAAATAAAAAACTGAAATAATAACAAAAGATTAAAATTAAAAAACATTTATAAGAAATTAAAATTAAATATTAAAAGATTCCAAGCCCCATTACTCCACAACGTTTCGATTGTTAGTATCCACAATCGCCATCGGGTGATACACAACTCAGTTAACACCTGAAGACGATTGTGGATATTAACAATCGAAACGTCGTGAAGTAACTTGGCTCGGAATCTTATAATTTTTAATTTTCATTTCTTGTTAATAATTTTTAATCTTCAACTCGTGTTGATAGTTTAATTTTTTGGTGCTTGTATTGTATTTCATTGTAATTTCAGGTTCTTTTACTCAATATAATTGTTATTTTTCAGGTTTTTTTTTGATTTTTTATAGATTATTTCAGGAATTTCAAATCAATTCATGCGAAATTTATATGTAGTGTAATTATCAATCAATTTTATTTTCATATTTATGAAAAATAATGCACTGAAACATTTGCTTGAGAAATAAATTTTATAAAAACTAACAAAATTGTATTTCAAAATCAGCTGATGGCGAGTAAAGCACGAATGTTTTTGTCATTTGTTATCAACAGGAATAATAAAAAATTTATTGAATTATTAATTTCCCAATTTAAGATTACCAGTAATGTATTGCAATGATCAGCTTAGATTCTTGGGTTTACTAGTTAATTGAAATCTCATTGAAATTTTTGTCACATACATATTTTTTATAAATATTTCAGTACTTAACAATCATCACAGAGGTCAAAAATTATTATTATTGATGTGTCACATCTACCAGGTATCCCATAATGGCTCACAATGTTTTTCATGTGAGTATTGAAGATGGAGTATTAACAAAAGTAATTTTTCATTTTCATACATGCAATAATAAGACTTCTTTCACATAAACTGAAACCTATGCTTTTGAAATTCCTATGCTGGATTCCGAAAATCACGATGCACTTCAAGAAATTGAAAAGTCCAAAAGGATTGTTATAGCTTTGAAAGAAAAATCTTGCGATTACAATTTATGAACAAGTTTCAGAAATATTAAGTTCTCCAACAATGAAATAATGCTAGAGGTTAATAAAAAATTGAATAATCCATAAACATTTGTGATTGACTGACTGATAGTTTAGAATATTTATGGCTTTCTTCAAACATATATGTGAGTTCTTTCTCACTTTCAGCTTTCGAATAAAACGTATTGAGTTCAGCTAATCAATTTGTATTTGTATGAAAAATATCCACTCAAAGAGTTCCTGAAATTTTCATATCGCTATTCCAGACAAGTACCCATTTTCTGTAAGAATAGAGCTGAGAATCAGCAAAATTTTCTTAGTTTCATTTCTAGCAAAAGAGTCTCGAAACTTGTGTAATTATGTTCAAGACAAAAACATACCACTGTAATAACTTTAGCTTTGTAAGACGAAAATACCAGAACACTACGAATAAACATGAAATGGTTTACGTTTTTTCCCGTAATGCTCCATAGAAACCGAATAAAGATCCATCACCAGTGTCGCTTGTATAATCGGGTTCTCCCGAAAAAGGTTTCTTGACACTCAGCTTCCATATCTTTATATTTTTTATGTCATCCCACGACACACTTCCATCTTCCAGAATATTGTATACTTCTGTTCTGTTCTCTCGAAAGTATAAATATGCAAATTCGAGTTTTCTTTTGTACGGGTTTTAGAGGTATAAACTAGCCACAAAGCGGTTGATAAAAATAACATTCCTCTCGCTATTCCTCAGAAAAACTTTTCCAATTTGAATTCATAATATAAAAAGTTATTTGTGGCTGAAAACTCAGCGGCATTTCCATATTACGTACCTTTTGATCTACAGCGGGATGATTTTCAACGATTTATAGTAGGTTACTCTCTTGATGAAAATAGCGTTTGATGAAAAGATTCCTCTGAAACGTGATATCTTCGATGAGCAGTGTCGTGGAAATCTTTTTCAGAAATAGCAGTAGCTTTTGCATTTGATCAAATGAATTTGAAAAAAGATGAAGTGAAAATCATAGTTGTCAAAGCGAATAGTCGAAGTGAATATATTTCGACAGTCATTGATGTATAAATGAGGATTGATACATGAGTTGATATACGAAAATACGGACCAACCAAAATCAAAATTGAATATCAAATTCAGCCACTCTGCTAGTCATGTATGCAACATACCGCATATGAAACTGGATTATACATAAAACACCAGAAGAATGTGTTGAAGACGTATAGTCAACATGGATTTCGTGCGAAAAGATCCACAAATACGGCTGTCATATCATATTATGAGAAATTATTCGAAATGACTGAAGCAGGGTTGTGCCTTGTTGGGATTTTTTGTGATCTCAACAGGGCATTCGATCATGATCGTTCATGTGTCGATCATGAAAAACTACTACTAAAGATTTACAACTATGGAATTCGAGGCAAAGCTTATGACTGGATTTCGACATTCATAAAAAATAGGCAACAATTCGATTTGAAGAGAACGGTGAAATGAATAATATCAATTCGTATTGATTGAACTTCTCACTGGCGTAGCACAGGGGTCGGCCTTGGGTACAGTTTTACATTTATTATATATCAATGAAATCGATAAAGTAACTAATCATGCATTTTTTGTCACATACGCTGATGACACATCCTTACTGATTTCTGAAAAGAACGAATATATTCTCACCTTTAAATGTGCCAATGTTGTGGAAGCCATATCAGGTTGGTGTGGGTCCAATGATCTGTTCTTCAATAATGAAAAAATACAATTAATTCGTTTCAATCATCGGCAAAAAATTTGCTCGCGAATTGAGATACAAGTTAATGACTCACTTGTCAAAAACAGTGAAAAGACGAAGTAATTTGGCATCATTATAGATGAGAACCTCGACTGGAGGAATCACTGTAAAAGCATCATAAACAAAATTAATTCTGTTGGATATATTTTTGGAACTCTAAGACCATTACTGAAATGTCCTCAAATATTAATGTTGTATCACAGCTCAGCAGCTTCTACTTTGAGATATGACATATGTCTGTGGGTCAACTCAATAATATTCATTGATGTATTCTTGGCCCAGAAGATGCTAATTGGAATGATTGCTGGAAAGAAACAAACATGTATCATGCAGACCAATTTTCAAAGAATAAGGTGTTCTCACTTTGTCATGTCTACTCAATTTGGAATCATGTTTGTACATATTCAATAACAAGAATATTTCTTGTAAATACAAAGTCACAATCACCTAGACCTGAAACTTTTTAATAAACTTCCCTGTGATAAAAAACACAAATTAGTCAACACAGTTAAATACAAAAAAAATCTGAAAAATATTTTATTAGAAAAGTGCTTTTACTCACTAGCTGAGTTTAACGATGAATACTCTAACAGTTATTGCTTGTGTGCATAAGCTTGCGTTCATCAACAAATCTGTGGAAGACGACATTTTCCCAGATATTTTGAAAGTAGGAAAAATTGTTCCTCTCTTGAAAATAAAGGATCCCTTGTTGATTGACAACTTCCGACCAATAACTATTCCTAGTGTGTTGAGCAAAGTAATTGAAATATGTATCTATGAACAAGTACCTCTTTTCTTAACGAAACATAATATAATTAACAAATATCAAAATGCGGTAGATCGACGGAAAGTGCGACTACAGCTTTCTTGAAAAATATCTATAGAGAAATTGATAAAGGAAAGTTTGTGGCCGCACACTTCTTCGATTTATCAAAGATTTTTGATTCTATAAACTTCTATATACTGGCCAAGAAACTTAGTGCAATTGGAATTTGAGGTAAATTTTTATCTTGGATTAAGTCTTACATGAAATTTCGAAAGATGTACGTAGAATGGGATAATGTAAAGTCAAATACTTATGACTTGGAAGTTGGAGTTTCACAAGGCTCAGTCTTGGGACCACCCATGTTTTTAGTATAAATAAATGATTTACCACAACATATCGGCACTACTTCGATAGTTTTTTTTTGCCGATGATACTTCTATTTCCACAGAAGCCGACAGTCTTTTGGAACTTCAAGAAAAATTGAATGTAATAAGTCAAAATTTCTCAAAGTGGTGTCAAAGAAATAGACTTATGGTCAATGCAGACAAAACATTATTGGTACAGTTTTCACC
>WOGO01002389.1:0-15911 GCA_015342085.1 Leptinotarsa defecta | reverse complement strand
GGTACTAATGGGTTTACCTTTCTTAGCATGTCTAGCATCTGGTATTAGGGACGTTTATACCCATCATGTGACTGCTGTAAACCGAAATGCTGAAAAATAATCCTGGCAGTGTTGAAACTTGAACAAGTGTTATGATTTACAAAATTATGCTGATCAGGCCTTATACCTGAAGCGCCATGTATATATTTGGAGAACATCGGCATCATTAAACCAATGACCACACACCGTGGCGTTCCAGACGAGTGAATTTTTCTTATCACATTCACAATTTCATTTACAGGGAAACCAGGAAAACCTTGAGCACCCACCAGTCAGTCTATGATAAAGATTAAAAACACAAGGATTGGCCTCTGAGTAACATACTAACACACTAGTTTAGATTTTTAAAATCCTCGAAATCTTGGCAAGATCAAAGAAAATATGTTATTCAATGGTAACCTTATTTGAGTTGCTTGTTGTCTAATAACGTTATTATTTTTACTATCATTATAGCAAATAATACTTCAAATTTTAAACATAAGGAACAAGGGAATACTGAGGATATTAAATATTTTCGTAGCATATTCATATTTTGAAAAAGAAAAAAATATGAATTGAGAAAAAAATAGATATAAAAATTAATGAACAGATTTTATTTTTCATGGATGTTAAAAGTTTATAAAAATTCTAAAAAAGTTGTATCCACGTCTATTTGAGAATAAGCCCCTCTTAGAGTTTAAGTATCTTTCAAATTTACCACATGTTTTCAAAGATTGTTCTTAGACAGTTGCGTAGTTACCTTCATTGTGAAAAACTCACTAGTTTACAAAAGCTCAACACGTGTTTCATTATAAAAGATATGACTTCTTATCTACTTAATGTCTAACAATTTTACCTGAGTTTGGGTATAAACTAATTGGATTAAACTTGAGAGGAAAGAAATTTTTAACTCAATTGAATAGATAAAATTATAAGTGGCAAAAAGGATCACATTAACTCACATTATCACATTATCTCACATTACTTGAATCATCATAAATTCATATTTTCCTCAAAAAAGTTGACTAAGATCAATATTGAATTTTGGACAAGGAAAAAGTTACTTTTATGCAATAAAAACCATTGATCAATGGATACATTCACTTTTATAATGTTTCATGTAAAGTTTTGCTTTTTGAGGTTAGGACTTTCAAACTTATGATGGTAGAATTATTTTTCACTTTGCTTGCATGTAATAATAATGACAAAATGAAAATTGCAATAAAACGGAACTACATGAAAACAGTTGCACGGAGTCAATATAAATTTTACGAATTATAACAAATTTCAACCCATATAAATTATATTATGTGATGTCTTGAAAAGAAACAAAGAAAACTTGTTAATGTAATTTCAATCTTCACGAAATTAATGCTACCCATCTACTTTCAACAAAACAACCTGTTTATTCAACAGCATGCATGCATTGTTTTGACGTCAGGGATTGCGTTATATTATATTTGTTTTCATGCCACTCCGAAAATATAAACAAAGTACCTCGGTTAGTATTATAACCACAAGGAAAACAGGAAAAGAACTGTTTCACTTTTTAGAATTTGTCTTATAGAAGTACTCACTTGATGTTTGAAGTTGCACTTCGATTTGAAATGACACAGCAAATGAAACTAAGCCGGCCTTGAATTTGTCGAACGTTCAACTTTTTTTCATCACGCACTTGGCATTGGTTTCAAGGTAATTACCTGCAGCTAACGAGCTACTTCGTTGAGAGCACCGAATTTTGCTATCTTTTATGCTTACTGAAATTGTGTTCAAATTGAGATAAGATACTTATTACGTGTTATCGTTTTCGGTATTTTGTATGTTTTATTTATATTTGATGTTTGGCAGCAACGCAGTTTCTAGTATGGGGTTTCTGAACTCGGTGTTTTTGACTGAAATAAAGGTTGTTACGTTAGTTATTAGAACCTATTTGATGCCAAATCCATAATCAATGACTCAGAAAACCTTTATGAATTCTCACACTTATATATAACTCAACTAAGGATAGGACTACAATTCAACTGGACTTAATAAGATCAACAATGGAGATGCAAGGAATTTATCCAGAAAAAGCTGGCAAGTGAAGGAGACTGGTAGAACGCATTGTACAAGATATGAAGATATGATCTTGCCAAGGCATTTTAAACTTTTTTCTTTGTTTCTTATTTTTCATAAAAAAAATGTTCGTTATGAATTGGTAGAGGAATTTAAGATTATAGTAAACTATACTATACCAACTATACTAAGTATACGTTTCGGGTTTCTCTAAAGGGTTATTGTTAATTTGGATATCAAACGTCATGTGATCGACATTTTTGGGTAGATACAATGTATTACGATTTTGTTGGGTTGAAAAACAGGAAATATAACGTGATTTTATTACATGTTTAAATCTTTGCTGGAGGTAAAAAGATATACTTGAGTATCGTCAGCGTAGTGTTGATGTTGTCAAGTACTCAGTTTTTTAGTGAGAAGTGAGATATAAATAATGAACAATGAGGGTCCAAAAATGGTGAGGTCGGATGTTCAAAGTGCAAGATTCGCACCTTAATAACCTCAGTAAACTCTCCGTATGAAGATATTCGTGAGTCAGCTATACATGACAATACATCAGATTCAGTCACATTCCTTAGGATCCGTTTAAAAAATCTTTTCAAAATCTGTTTTTCCGTTAACCACGACGAGGCGTCATTCACGAGGACTCTGCAGAAAAAAAACAAGGATAGAGGACATATGACAAAATACCGACTATTGCACACGGATAAGTCAACAGTAACTAAACTTGCCCTGCATAACGAATATCGCTATATAAAAATGGATGTACTCAGATTTCGAGTAGATACCATGCCAGGTTTTACATGAAGCCGTCGAAATCCATGAATACAAAAACAATTTCAATAGAGCAGAGAAAAACCAGAAGATCAGAAGAGCTTGGATATCTCATTAAGAGAGTCATTAAAATATGTACTCATCAATCGGAATTAAAACAGTCTTTGTACTTTCGTCAGCCAAACTTTTGGAAAACCACTCAAAATAAAGGGCAGTCAGCAATCTATAAACGTGACTAAGATAAGAGTGAATGAAAACACTTTGAAAACTTTTACTCCGTTAAATCTTGTTAAACCACCTGAAAAAAACAAATGAAAAAAAGAAGGCTTTCTGGAGTGTTTTATATAGTTTCGATGTTGAGAGACAGAAAAAACAAATGAAAAAAAGAAGGCTTTCCAAAGTGTTTTATATAGTTTCGATGTTGAGAGACAGAAAAAAACAAATGAAAAAAAGAAGGCTTTCTAAAGTGTTTTATATAGTTTCGATGTTGAGAGACAGAAAAAAAAACAAATGAAAAAAAGGCTTTTAAACGTGGACTAGGATAAAACCACCGCTGTTGTAACTAAAATAGAAGCAAATAATATTGATAATGAATCTTTCTTTTATTTGAATGTTTGAGTATAGTGAAATAGTTGAAATATGAAGTTTCTGGTGTCACTTGGTGGGACGGTAGCTTGGTTTGTTAACGTGGGTGGTTTGCTCCACTCACTCAGTCGACCGCTGTGTGAACCGCAAGGCCGGACGATTTTCACTTCCTATCGTCCAACCCGTGTTAGGAATTATACGTTAAAAGATAAGACCTCGTTAGTCCTTAGCTCTTACAAGTTTCGACTTTTGAGAGTTCGTAGAGAGACGACAGCTGGTTAACAGAAAAGCAGATTCGGTCGGTAGCCAAGCGGTTCGGCGTGTGTGCTTTGTTGACTCACTCGAATTGACTGCCGTGTTGGTCGGTGGTTCAAGCCCTAGTCTGAACGATCGATCTTCACTTGTTACCGTCCAACCCGTGTTAGGAATCACACGTTAATAGGTAAGACCTCGTTAATCCTTAGCTCGCACAAGTTTCTACTTCTGAGGGTTGTCGTTCGTAGGGGTGCGACAGCTGGTTAACGGAAAAACAGATTTTAAACAGATATAAAACCAAGAATTTTGTTATACTATCAGGTCATTATTATTGTGTAATGACACATATATTGAGAAAGTCACCACACTATATAATTGAATGAAGTGTTTTGAATATGAAAAGAAGAGTGTGGACAGTTTCTGCATCTTTATTTGGCTCACTGTTGCCAGAATGTGTTCGAAAGCACTAATTCGAAGAAAATATACCAAATTCATGATGACTTGATAATTAGAAAAATAAAATATCCATTATATACTCTAATTTGTCATATTTGTAAAATGAATAAAAAAATTGTCCCCACATTCCTTTCAAAAGAGAATATAAAAGAATTTATTACTCGTAAAAGATATTAGTTTTGGACGAGTAAGATTTACTTTCAATGAATAAAAAACTGTTATTGAGTTATGATGATGAACTGTAAAACATACCTAAATTTAGAAAAACAAAGAAAACACACTTAGCAGTCTGCAAGCGAGTCTTTATTATGAAATAACTTGTATTATATACAAATGTTTTTATATTCTTTTGTGAAAAGAGAAAATATTTATTCTTTTGATTTCATTGGGGAGTAAATTACAGTAAAGAATTTTCTTAGTTTCATGATATGATTGAATAAACTCAGGCACCAGTTTATGAACGACACCTAATTATGGCAGATAATGACGCAGCCGACTTGATATGTCCACAACTGATAAAGTATTTTGATTTCTGTTCTATGTAAAATAACTTTGAATAATCTTGCAATGTACACATTTCTGTTTCAAGTAGTCAGTGAATATGCATCTTTGTTATGATAACTAAAAGGGTTTTATTGGCATTTGTGAGAAAATAGCTTGATATGCAAGTAGTCCATTCGGGACAGTTCTTCAGTGCCCTTTGAGTTATCATTTTTCATTGATTTAAACTCGTCATATATTTCAAACTATGTAATTGATTTATGTTCAAATGAAAGTAGAATACTGGATTTTGTACTGGTATCAATAGTCGAGGTAAATCACTCACCATCCATCTGGGTTTCAACCCAAGTAAAGCAACTATAAAGAACACACTCCATAATAAAGGTGTTAAAACTAGAGCGGTCCAGAATATTCGAGCCTCTCTTTCATTCACTCGATTCTGCGATTGGCCCTAAAAAGGGTTACATATAGATATGAATTCTCAAAAAAAAAATGATAACGTTCAGTTTACTAGAAAATTAAAATTAGAATCACAAAACAAGCAAATGAAAACCTTTCGAGATTCAAAAACCCAGTGTGATTTTCCTTCATCATCCACGTAATTCCACCATCTCAGGCCAACCATTAATCTTCCAGTAATATTCTTTACTGTCCAAAAATCCATTGAAAGTAACAAAATCACAATGACGAAACTTGTTATGAAACTATTGCTAAACCACCCACAAAACATGTATGCCACCACAGCAGCTCCTCTGAATACTAAGTGAAAAAAGGTCACATAAGGATGCCTAACCAAAAGAATGTATGTAAATACATTGAATAGAATAATTAAAACGATATTTACACTAATGAATTTTTATTTCTCGTTTCATCCTCTTCACCAAAAGCAACCGTATCATCATCTAGAAGAGGCATCTGAAAAATAGATTAGGTATTCAATTTTTGACACATTGGTTATAGTTCATGTGCCGCCTTACTGTTGCAGATGACATCTCAAGAATTTTCTTATCTCAAGCGATTTTAAGTTGGGAAATAATTTTTCTCATTAAACTCCTCCAATTCCTAAATATTCCAGTTCACTTTATCATCTTTCCCAGGTCTACTAAAGATAAATTATCTTTGTTTTTTCTAGTATGTCAAAAAGTCTTCTTCTTATTTTCATTTCTTGGCTATGCTCTCCTAGAATATGCTAGCTCATAAGCTGGGGGATATCATTATTGCCAACCACGTCCATACAATCAAAGATCACTATGATGTAAAAAAACTTTATACATTTCGATATGGTCCAGGATACGCGCAGCTTGTGAGAATTATCAATCCTGTTCCTATAATTGACTAACTGTTTATGGCTGAAACTAGAGCCCAAAAACAATGCATTCGGTATCTATCATCAGACAGCGCAGTTTGACTCGTCCTAAATTTGGCGGAATTTCTCATTTTTCACAAGGATTCAATATCTCCAGGAGGTAACACAAGTGTTTCGTCAGTACCATAAAAGTGCCGTAGGTGATAATAAAGCGTTGTGTCAATGGATATAAGCTGAGACCTTATATGCTGAACATTCTGACAATATGTGCCTCAGGCGCCTCGCGGCAGGGCCTGCACCTGAACCTCTATACTCATCACGCGACTGCGGTAGACTTAGGTAGGCCATGATGAACCCCTCAGTTCCACCCACTCGACCTGAGAAAAGCGAAGGACAGGTGATTTGATAAGCCAAGGTCTTCAATGTCGTTAAAGACGACTTTTATGTGGGCCATTTTGTTGTTGACAGGATTGTGATCACCTCGTATTGTGTCGAAAATTAAACCGAGTTATTCAGTAGCTTGAACAGAAAAGGGAGGCATGCCAAAAAGAGAATCTGTACTTCTGATGACTTAACCGGCCTCATCTAGTACTGTTATGTCATGTAGATAAACTCAAAAGTCAATGACTTTTCTGTTGCTGGAGGAAATACAACCGTGGAACGGACGAATTGGAATGCAAACTCCTATGAAAATGAATTATTACGGGGATTCACATTGAATTGATACTGCTTCTCCCGATTCCACTCCAATACTTCAAGAAAATAGAGTACGATAGAAATGGCAAGCGCAATATCATGGCAGTAAATTTGCTGTTACCTGTAGTTCCGATAGATTTGTTGGAGTTTGTGCTGATACTTGCCGCGGATAGAAATTTTCACTGTTTTTACCTCTTGTGAGTGGCGTTGTTTCAACCCCAAGTACGTTAATGTATTTCTGGCATCCGGATAGTGCAGAAAGCTTCCATTTACCAGTTGCACATCATCTCCGTAGTCCCCGTATGGTCCTCTTTTGAGATGGACTGTTGTACATTTGTCCATACTGAATTTCAAACCGATAGTATGTGTTTACTCTACCACCATCCTCAACGACCGATGGGAATGCTTTTCTCCAGATGCATGAAGTTTAAGATCATCCATATAAAACAAATGATTGACCATATGCCTCCGTTTTCCGAAAGTGTCAACAGTTATAAACTCAATTATTTCTGAGCGCAACGGAGTGAAATGCAGAGAAAAGGAGACTGAGAAAATCGCCCTGAAATAGCATCTTATGTTTGAAATTTAGCCTGACTGGATATTATGTTGAAGCGAGTCTGCCAAAGTGGTATCAGTTGTTTAAAGCATCTCATTATTTTGTCGGGTACCGCAAGGCATCTAAACAAATGTATACCTACAGTGTAGGTTTATACTCGATAAATCTTCATTTTTGGGGATAAGAACGTCTACCTCTCGACAGACCAATTGGAAATAGGGTACTCTCCGTTCAGCCATAAGTTGAAAACTCTGGCCAGATAGCAGAGGGTTGTTGTTAATTTTTTCTACCAATAAGTGTTTGGGCATTAGCAGGCTGGGGAGAAGCTATATAGCCCTGCTGGCGAAAATAAGATGCATAATCCCTTAGGTTTTATGCGGAATGGATGCGCATGTGTTTTACACCACGGAGCATGCATTCTCGGCATGTACCTTTTTCGCGTGGACTCACTACTCTAGTAGCAACGCATAAGGCTTTCCTTCAGCTCATGTCCGGTGATATTGCGTTAGTCGTATTATGCCAAATCCTCGTTATAGGCCCCACCACCTTGCCTATAATCCACTGTACGAAGGGGTCTGTTGAGAGGGATTTTTCTTCAATTGTTCGGAACCAATTATAGGGTTAATAGGTTCTGATCATCTCAGTTATTTTTATTATTGACAAGTTGGAATTTTCTAGTAAATTTATGATATATAAATATACAAATTCATCAAAAATCATTCACTATTAATTTCAGAAACAAGCACTTTTCCATTTTCCCTACACACTGCAATATTCTACTCTGATTTTTTAGGAAAGTGCATGTTTTGGAATTATTGTGGGCAGAAATATGTCAAAAATTTAATATTTTATTTTCCACTTTTTCCCATAGGAAAAACAATACTGGATCTTGTTTATACTTATTTACATACACTTATATAAGAACGATTGGCGGTCAAACCATTAGTCCACCACTCCGAACTCCGAACTGATGAAAAAAAGGACCCACACTTTATAACGTTTTGCATTAGTAAAACTAGTGCATGTGCATATTAAGTGTATCTCTGCCCTCTTTCCTTATGAATCAATACAGGATAGAATACAACCTAGTGTGGAACAGTTTAACCAATGAATATCTTCGTAAGACTTAGTGACATAATACTAATTTTTTTTGTGATGAGCTGGTACCCATCGTATATATGAAAAGATGAAGACGAGAAAATACTGTTGATCATGTCCATTTTGTTATGTAGCGTATCCTTGTAGTCAGGTCAAATTTTATCTAACCCCAATCATCATTTATTCAAATCAAATAAATAAAAACACATCCTAGAAAATAGCCCAAACAAATTTTCACATGAATGCGCAAGAGCAACGGGAACAGTTCACGGGAACAGTCTCAAAAGCAAGAACAATTCGGAATGGATCAAGACAGTTTAGGATCATTTCGTAGTCGAAACCGAAACCAGAACAGTGGATTCATCAATCCGAACTTATCCTCAATAAACCAGAATGCTCTATAGCAGGTTTGTTCTGGTTCTAACATCCGAAACTGGAAACTGCGATGTGGCCAAGAAGTTGTGTCTTTCGCAGGTGGAATATGTTATGTCGAACTATCGATTATCGTTTTAGAGTAGTTCCGAATCTATAGTTGTAACTAACTGGGAACCTGAATAAATTTTATTCTCAATACCGGCTGCGTAGCGGAACGTGTAGCAGTGAGCGGAATTTGGGTTCATGTGTAGCAACTTTATAGTTCATCCAGTTGGTAACATTGCCGGCTAGAGTTATGGTTGTTAATTCCTAAATATGTTATATACCAAAAATTCGTTAATACAGAATACAGGCATTACAGCTTCTTTGTACATGTTTATAGTACTAGGGAATGTAAATATATCTATTATAAAAACATTATAACATTAAATTGTGAAATGGGAGAGAGGTACTGCTATTCTGTCTCTCATTCTTCCATTACCCATCTGTTGTGTTATTTGTACCATTTTCCATCAACCTACCTTTTCGCACAAAAGAAGGAATATAATAGACCGTAATAGTGAACCTCAAAAAGTGATAAATAATTGTCCACACGAAAACTTCGGACAAGTTAATAGCAGACAACAAGTGATGTTACATATAGGGTACGGTATTGATTCGAACAAGTTAGATTGTACCCCCCGACGAATCTCCTATTATATTTTGTAATAGGAGGCGCACTGGTCAAATGCGCCTGATTAAGGAAGTAATAACCATAAGCAGAAAAGAAGAAGGTGGTTAACATTGATTTAGGTTATGTTTTTCTAGTTACATGTGTGCTTACAGAACAAAATTTCAGTTTGAAGTTCAGGCTAATACTGATTTCAGGTCGTACAGCAGGAAGCAAATAACAGACAACGGAATTACGTAAAAAAGTATAAACCCACTGAAAATCAGATAATGGTAAATTTGAAGTTTTGTGTATAATGTCTATTTTCAATTCTATGTATCATTACAGGCTGAAGAAGTGAATCCGAAAGCTTATCCTTTGGCAGATGCAACCCTTACTACAAAGATTCTGAATCTCGTGCAACAAGCTATGAACTATAAACAACTTCGAAAGGGTGCCAATGAGGTTACTAAGACTCTTAATCGAGGAATTTCTGAATTTATTGTTATGGCAGCTGATGCTGAACCTTTAGATATCCTGTTACATCTTCCGCTACTTTGCGAGGACAAGAATGTTCCATATGTGTTTATAAGATCTAAACAAGCTCTTGGTCGAGCATGTGGTGTTTCTCGGTCAGTTATTGCTTGTAGTGTAACCACCAATGAGGGGTCTCAACTGAAACCCCAAATACAGACAATTCAGCAAGAAATTGAAAGACTTCTAGTTTAGGAAACTAATGTAGAAATCATTTGTCATGTTATGATTATAGTTGATAGATAATATGGTATTGGTGACCAAATGAAAACCCGAGTTTCATTATATATTTTTTGTTACCTCTAGAATTTTTTATTATTTTGGTGAGAACAATGTGATTTCTATTGTTACCTGTTATTACATTGTTGAAATATTAGTAACCAACAGCACATCTGTAACCATCAACACACCAAGACTTTTTAAAAATTTTGAAAAATAATATTTTTGAGTTATTGACAGGCAGTTCATCTCAACTTGTGTAGAGTCAGTAAAATGTTGAGAAACTTATCGAAAGCTAAACTACTATCAACAGTCCCTACAAACAAATACTATGGATCTTTACTCAATAAGGTAGTTTGGATTGTTTCCTTCCGTTCCATATAAGAACAATTCCACCCAAGGTTTTCTTTTCAAGGACAAATAGGTTCAAAAGTTGCATTTATGAACTGCCCAGTACCACTAACCAGATCTATGACAGAGACAATCATTTGTAGGATGCCATTGTTGGTAGACTAAGGTTCATTGAAAGCTATGTCAATAACTTATGAAGCACTGCCCGAATAATCGGGCGTCAACTCAAATGCAGATCATTAATGCAACACTTTTGGGCTCTAGTATCTATCATCTGAGAGTCATATTAGTTAGGTTCACTCATTGATAAAATATGTGTTGTTAACTGATTGCATTAAACCATGAAATTTCCTCTCACTAGGATTTATTATTGAAAATTCCCAAATAATTAGGAAAAACTCATTTATTCATTCACTGATAAATAAACATTAAGCAAAAGCTTCTGAAGCAATTTTAGTCCAGTTCTCCTGCCAACGTAACATTTGGAATGTATGTAATTCAGCTTTGAATTTCTTCTCAGTCGCCTGGTGAATTTGTGAGTTTGGGAAATATTCAAACCAGTTTTGTAGTTGTTCTGCTAAATCTCTTGAAGATTTGAATTTGTAACCATTGATTCCATGATGAACCAATTCATCTAAACTGAAAGTCAATTGAAACTTTGATTAGAACCAAAATCTATACTTAATAACTTCACAAAAAACTAGAACGAATCCTGCTGCCATAATCCGACAATGTAGCGTACAGAATGTCATTAACAGGCCAATCATCGATCTGGTTCTGGTTTGAAAATAAAAATATGCATAGGCGAATGAAAGTTTTATGATCAGATGGGTTCAATTTGAACGAGATTAGTTTGAGAGTGAAGAAAGCAACAGTGAAATGAGGAGTGAGATCGAAATATAGTGATAGTGGGGGAGTATATGAAGATTAGGTGACAAATACATGAAATTTGTAATATTTGATGGATACAATCAATGCTCTCAGCAGATTTTTAAAGTTAGTGAATGATGAATATTTACTGTATAATACGTTGCAAATTCAAATATGACCAACGTTTAATATGATTCCACTATTCTGAATTCATTTAAATCATTTCATGATCTTTTGATTTTTTATGACTTGGAACATATTTGCTGGTTTACTGTATTTCAGAAAAATATTTTTAGTTAAGAGTATACAAGATTCTTGTTATCTGCCTAACTAATCAGGTTTAAATTCTTTCAAAAACCAACTTAAAAATGAAACTTACCATTCGAAATCATAGGCACAAACTGGTAGACCACATCCAAACATGTCAACAACTTTCATTGGCAAATCCAATCCGCTGGAGCTTGTATGGAGACAAACCCCCAAATCGGCAGATGCCAGCATCAAAGGATAATCACTAGATTCCAGCCAGGGAGTAATAACGCACACGTTTTTCCAGTTTTGTTTGGCAATTTTTGAGCAGTAGTACTCTTTCAGATGTCCTTTTCCCGTAATAAAACATATCAGCTGGGCCAATTTTCTTTGATTCCCATTTTCAATATGATCCTCATATTCTGAAATATATCACGTTTTTAAAGATTCAACATCAGTCGAGTAAAGTGTGATGAATGAAACTAGGGTTGTAATAGAATATCGGTTACTGGCTCATCTACCTCTCAATATTTCTTTCAAATAAAAAATCATTAAAAAAATTAAAAATGTTTCTAGAATTATTCGTAGGAAGAAAAGACATTCAACTAAGTAGTTTTTATACAGTTTATGAACTGATAATAATTTGAAAGATCTCTGCTCACCACATGAAAAAAGTCAGAACTATTATTACTCCAATACCAAAATCAAGATATAAAGTGGACATAGAAAGCTATCATTTCACCTTTAATTAGATAAATTTTCTCAGGAAAAATATCTGGTTAAAAGCAGATTCGGAAAATTATATGAAATACAAAATATATTAAATAGACTACCAATCTATTCATTTTTACTAATAATTGAATAGAATTGACCGATACTTGACAAAAATCCATATTGAAAAAAAAAATTAATACAGTTTATTGTATGACTTTTAATATAAAGGGTTTTACAAAAACCGCGACACGTGTTTCACTATACAATAGCTTTCTCATGCTTGAGGAAGCATTGTTTTTGTAAAACCCTGTATAGTAAAAATCATACAATAAACTGTATTAATTAGTTTTTTTTTACTAATAATACTCTTAAAACTTTGGAAAATATATTACAAATATTATATTCACATACTTTCATAAAGCCATTAATTAAGTAGATCATGGTATATTTTTGTTCTTGCAGAATGATATAGATTGCGTTCATGAGTGGGGTGGAGTTTTATTTCACTTTTCAGAAATGCTAGAAATCTGGGTGTTGAATACAATAATGTGATTTTATGGGCGACTCAACATTTTGGTATCTTTATAACCTGAAGAAACGAGTATTACTAAATTTTGAACAAATTAAGTTTATACACTTTATGCAACAGAATACTTCTACATATTATGGTTTTATCTTGTGCCATTTTTCTTGTTTTTTTTTTCTAATTTCTGTACAGCCCTATTCAGACCATGCAACAAGTTGTAAAACAATGTGTATCAAAACAGTGTTATAAATTCTAATGAAAAATGTTTTAAAAATTGTGAAACTTGGTGAAATTTTATTTTCGGAAACTGCAACTTGTTGCAAAACCCAAAAGCCCCATGCAATGCTGACTTATTAGCAAGTGTTAGCATATTTAAGAGAAACTTTATTTTGAAATTTTCCTTATATAGTGTTGAAGAACCGTAAAATGTGTTTTACTATACAATAGCTTTTCCAGGTATATTCAATAGTAACACGTATGATGCAAAACATTAGTTTTTGAAGCCTTTTCTTTTTCGAAGAACACAAAATTACTCGTGCTGCAGGATATGGAAGATTACATATAAGTAATCAATGAACAAAAAAATAAAATACATACTTTTACCTAGCATCTTTTTTTATAAGTAGAAAAACGAAGACAAAACAGTTAGCATTTGCATTTAATCAGCTCAATATACTTCGTAGCATTATCTGGGTTGTTTAACTAAACTATTCTTTCCTAGTTTTAATTTTTTAAATATTATTCAAAATTGAAGTCATTCACAATTTTATGTTTTATTTTTTTAATTTTAGGAAATAATTGATAAAATGAGTAGTAAGATTATTTATATCCCATTGAAAAATGTAATTATTGGTATCAATTTTTGTTTTACATAAGCATGAATGAATGAAGTTTTAGTATTAATATTTATATGGTTGGTTTATCTATACATGAAACAAAGCATATTTCAGACATCCTACAAAAGTATTTATTAAACAATTATCAAATAGTATTTATTGTATGAATTAAGCTATAAATACACTGATCCCTTACTTGATAAAAATTAATAAAACTATCCAAGATAATGATGAAAAAACTTCCACACTATGAACTTTACTCAACACGTGTTTCACCACACATTAGGTTCTTCAGTGGAAGTAATACTTCAAATTAAGGTACATTATGAGTTCATAGTGTGAAATGATGAATAACAATTGGTTTCATTCTACAACCTGAACGAGCAGGAAAAAGAAAAATTTTGGTGTAAAATTCATCATCAAAAATCAATAGGAATGGATAACTCACCCTCCATTAAAGAACTTTATTATAAATATTCACCTTGTAAAGCAGAAAATAAAATTGAGAAATCTTCATCCTCTGTCCAACTTGTGCTTGATACCAACAAACCAGGTCTAGAAGGTTTCAAACGGACGCCATCATTTGTATTTTCAGTAAAAACTGTAGAACCATCTCGGGAAATTATTTGGTTATAACGTTTTCCAAGCCTTTTCAGAAAAATATCCTTTTCCTCCAAAGAAATTGATCTAAATATTTTTGGTGGTTTATCATATAAAGTTGTTGCACTGAAATGAAGAAATTGTATAGTAAATACTTTAAGTTCAGAATCTAGGTATGACATGATGAAAAATAATTTATATAATACAAACCTTATATTCCAGTTTTCAGACAAATCTTTCTTCATGGCATTTGTTACACAAAAATTGTGGTCAGCTTTCCTTCCAACAAACATTTCAACCCTTTTCGTGATTTTTACTAACATATTATCCTTAGAGAGATTTAGTGCCATAATGCTATGGGCATAATTATGCCAATCAATGTATAATTTACTCCCAACTACTTTTGAAAAAATCCAACAAACAAGTAGAGCTGGTATTGCCGGTGGATTTTGGACTAAAATAATGTCTGGTTTCCTAATAGTTACAAGGAGAAACAGTAAATTTAAAATTTGCCAGATAGTTTTGAAAGCATAGTTCATCAATTTGTGTGGAATAGTGGGGCATGCTAACAAGTAATGATAGTATAATAAAGGAGACTTCTTGACTTCGTCCAAGGGATCAGTTTCACCATATCCTAATATATCAACTTTGTGTCCCAAATCTGCTAAAGACAGAGAATGGTATTGCATTCTAGGGCTTCTCCCTATGTCACCTAACACTACAATACAAATATTTTTGCTTTTGCATGCCATACTTATTTATTTTCACCAGTAGATAACATTAATCACTGTATGAGGTGATGTCTGAAATTTGAGTAAAATACTGATATCTATTAAATATTAATAGATAACTCAAATTGATACATATTCAAATTATGCCTCAGATTATAATCAGTTCAGATTTTTTGCGTTTTCCATTTGTGAAACGAGTGCACATGCAGTATATTTCTATCCTTTATTAATATATGGAAAAATAAAGGACAGCGATACATTGAAAACGCATCTTTGCTTTTAATTGTTTTGATGGTTTGTATGTTTATTTGGAACTTGGAACCTAAATTTATTACCACAATGATTCTATTTATGAATATGGCAATGTAGTTACTTTTAGGATGGCCAATCAAATTCAATGTTAGTGGTTAGTCATATAAACTGTAATTTGAGATAACAAACGCTGAATAGTCTATATCGAATGCGTGAATATGTGATATTTTTCTCAGATTATTTATTGTTATTTTATTTCAGATTTCAATGAATATATACTTTCACTCATTAACCACAAAGTACCCCACCTTTGAAGAAAAGATATTGAAGATACTGGATACTAACGGCTAACAGCACATCACAGAGTTCTGTGCTAAACGGTTAACGGTTGGAACAACCCTTGATATGTTCGGCGTTCGTATATTCATTTCAATGAGTTTTTTTACTGCTCTAATTCAGATATTGCCAAGTCATTTCAAAATCAAATCAAAATCTTTTTTTGAAAATTCAAGGTATTTTAGTAAATCTGGGGTTTATAGGAGTGTAGTTGATTTGGAATTAAAATAGAAGATATTTTGTACGTGATTGTGGCTTTTTAAAATATTTTATCCATTTAGAATCATATTTAGATTAAACTTGTACTTAAATTAACAATTTTGATTACGATAAAAATAAAATAAATACAACAATAAAAATTAATTGGCG